>BGPR01006161.1:3757-48784 GCA_013235015.1 Araneus ventricosus | reverse complement strand
TTAAAACAGGGATGAAAACAAATGAAAAAAGACGATGTAGGATATCTTATTAGAAACCGGATGTTTCTTAAAACAGGGACAAGGAATCAAACAAGGATACGCAAAAACGTATTCAAGTGGTCAGGTCACTTCAGGAAAAAATTATATTAAATTGTAATTGTATCATGTTGTTTAATGCACAATTTGCAATATTGTCATCATTAAATTGATGACAGTTGCTGAACGTAGAATTTACAATCTAGTGTTCTCAATATTTACCGATGTTGTTTACTGTAGAATTTGAAATATTGTTTACACAGTGTTCTACAGTGTTTGGGAGAGTTGTGTCGCGACGTGAAGAGGAGAGGGAGCTTAGATGTCCGAGACGCAATTTTAGACTACTAGCATAAGCTTTTCCACGATATATCCACGAGGTTGCTACACGTTTTAGCCCAAGATATTTAACGCTATCTCCTCGATTTTAATAAAAAAATATTTTTCTTACATTCATCGATGTACACAAAAAGATTAACGTTTTTATTTGCAAAATTTTCGAAGATATTGAAAGGTAAATTTATTGACGATCTGAAAATAATAATTCTTTTATTAACTCTTATTAAATTAAATATTAAATAAATAAGACATTTACTGAATTATTTACAAAAAAATGTTCAAATTTGTTCAAAGCAAGAGAGTAAAGGCGAACCTTAGAATGGGAACGAATCAGTATCAGTTAACTGAGCGTATAAATGCAGGTGCCGGAAATACAGCTCAGTCTAAACAAAGAGTTCACATTAACTTTGAGATGTACTTATCTCTCGGCAGTGTGTAGTTAAATACTTTGAAGCTTTCGAGAGATATTCGGTCGGCAGCCCCATCCTATGTATCTCTTACTAAACTTGTCGACTCCTTTTTTGTCTTCTTTTTTCGTTTTTGTTACTTTTTTGCATTTTCATTGAGCATCGAACTCTGAGAGTGGGAAAGTAGGCAAATATGAATAAAAAGAGAAATAAGAGTATTAAAAATAGTTTCAGGCGATGCTGCTGGTCTGCAAACCTAATGAACGGGGCTTCACTGCTTTACGACTACAATGCTTTAATATCATGCACACTGCTGCTCGGAAAGAAAGATATGTTCTTGTTCTGTACTGCACTACTTCTCTGAAATGCATTATTTTTTTCTTTCTCAAGCATGCTTTTCCTTCTTTATAAAGACGATATGTGAAATTATCGGTTACACAAGCGGAATACAAAATATGTGTCATCTGCAAATCTCCTTAAGTCGTGACAATTGAATGATGTACTTCAAAACAAAGATTTGAATACTAGGTTTCCTTGTGTTGAATGGACTTGCACTTCTAGAACAAATGTCTTCATTAAATTTCTGATTCCCCCTTTAAATTCAGATATAAACATATATTTGTTAATTATGCACATAGGAGTGCAAAACATTGTGCACAGTCGAGGGGAAAAAACGAGCCACACAGCATTATTCTGTGCTCGTTCATTGTGCGTTGGAAACAAAGGTGCCGTTCTTCAAGAAATAACGTCTACTTAAAGATTCTAGAGTTGAAAACTTCAAGGGGTCATCTAAATATTTAAAATTGCACTAACTACAAAATTTTCAAAAGCAACACCCATTTTTTATATCATAAATGAATTTCTTGTGAAAAAATAACCCATGAAAAAAATGTTTGTTTAATATCCCAAGAGTTGATCTGATTTTTTTAAACCTTTTAAGAAAGGACAGAAACCTCTAGAAAGGATATGATCTTTTATTGCAATATGAAACATATCGTTGATTTTTATCGCCTATATAATATATATTTTAACTACAAGAGCCAATTTTACAAAGAATTTCTCATCTAATAATATTCTTCACTTGATTACTCGTCTTTATTTTAATACTATAAATTCGAAATGTATAAGTACTTTTGCGTTATATTTTCTGACGCCCCTGAAGAATTCTTGAAAGGGGCCCACAACAAGCTTAACCCTCCACTGCTTGTATCGTGAAGAAATGGATATTTTTCATCTCCAAGAATAATAAGCTTACTATTAAAGTTGTATTCTATGATATAATTATTTTAAGTATACGTAGTTGTACAGTACGCAAAGCTGTCTAAGATACAATTTGCCTGTTGTGAAAGGGAATAAAATCAATGTTAATGACAATCTTTGAATTCTAATAATTACGCCTTGATTAGCAACCCTCTTAAGTGAATATTTCAATTAATTACGCCTAATAATGGAGTCGTGTTTATAACAAAAAGAAACTGGTCTTATACAAAATGAATTCTACTTAAAATTGGTTTCTTCTTTCACGTACTGTGTTGTTGTTGCAGTTGCTCTGCTACAAGGCTCCTGGAAATTATCAAGAATGACGATTTAAAGCTTAGATTTTATCTGTGAAGAATCCTCTTTAATAGAACTTTGTGTTTTGCCATGAATGTAAAATAGTGTTTTTGGAAGAAAAAGATATAGTTATCTACTTTTATACTACAGTGATATAATCTTTAAGTTTAAAACTGAATTAAGGTGTTTTTTAATTATCAAGAACAAGCATGACGTTTTTTGTTCCTTCCCTTGTTCGAATGCTGATACAAAATCTAACTCGAGTTGTAAAAATTTAAATGCCTTCCGATATTAAATGTTACATTAACTACATTTCTGTTCGCCGTAATGTCTTATATTTAGTTAAAAGGTATCTTAAATAAATATCCTACAGATTATTCAGGGTCCTCGACATTAGAACTAGCTAGTTTAATGCATGCTATAAAAACTTTTATGAACTATACGGCAGTCGACCAAATAGTAGAATTAAACAAAATAATATCTATAGCCCAATAACACTTTATTGATTTCTAAAATTTTGTAATAACATCCGATAGCTTACTGCAATTTAACGCAATCTTCAAAATGCGGTAAATACTTCCTTAAAATGGACACGGTAGACTCATGAGATATGTGTCGGACAAGTCAGTAGCGATACAAACTGTCGGGGAGGAAATGAGGAGCGAATGTAGCGCTAATTGGTTGTCTGGCATCGCAGCTCGACGGGAGATACGTGTAAAGTGACCAACAACTATGAATGCACTTCAAACATCTAATCGCTGTTCTGAGAGTTTGCCGCTGTGGGTTGTCCAATTCAAATCGAACGTGTGTGCAGGGCCTCAGGTGGATCATTGACGAACCATTCACTACCAGAAAATTCCCCTATTCCTCCGCCACGGCTCCGAATCCGGAACCTCCACATTCTCCGAATTCTTTGAAGAATGTCTCTCTCAAGTACAGTGTACAGCTTCCTCCGCTATGAATTCACGAGAGAGACATAGACACCAAGCCTCTCATCCACCACATAGACATACTCTGTAACTTCGCAACCCGAGTCCATATATAGTTGAGTCATGGAATTTGGGACGGGATTGATGTCAGAATTTCCTCTCCATCCCAAATTCTGATTGGTTTCCACATTGGCAATCACTTTCGACCTGGAGCGATCGGAATTGCGCGGTGTGAAGTGATCTTTAATGGTCTGTTTGATATATGTCTTGTATCGAAACAAGGAAGAAGAAATTAATTTCTTAAACCAAAAGATCTTTCAAGACTTTATTGTAAATGGTCTCTTAAAGATTTTATTTCATTTGCCGTTCATGACATTATGGTACTCAGAATATGGCAAGAATTCAAGCACCATGTTTATATTTATCGTGATCACCCATACCCAGACCAGTATGAAAGTGTGTTAAATGACTCAAAATCTTCCATGTCTACGCCTCATTTTTTTAATAATTTTCACATATTTCTCTAATGATTTATTTTCTTAATAAAATATTGAACATTAAACTTACTTTATGAACACACCGTATATTTCTGAAAGTTTCGTAATTTCTATAACTGAATAAATATTAAATATGACAACAGTTTTAATTATTATAATTATTTCGTTAATAATTTTAATTTGAATTTATGATTTAAGCCCAAAAGTAATATATATTGTTACATCAGTGTCCGAATTTGTAAAAATTGTCACTTCAAAAATTTCGACGTAACGGAAACAGCAAAGTTTATTGTGGACATTAAACAAATAATTGACGACACAAGTACGAACTTATTACTTTTAGGAAATCACACTCAAGCTATCTTCATCAGCCAGAAACAAGCGATAACTCTTTTTTATATATCTTTCTCAGAGTTTATCGACCTCACTCTCCGACGTAACCAAACAAAAATATATCCAGAGATAGTCTTCGAGAGTGGGAATTCAAGAATGTCTTCATTAAATATATCGAAAAAGTGATAATCAATTTATTTCAGATTGTTTATATTAACGTTTCTTTTTGAAGCAATCGTAATTTTGAAATTCGGTCAGATGATGAGGACGACAATTTGAGCTGGCATTCACCTATCGAAACTTTCGCACCACACCAACGGGAATGCGGTTGGCCCCCTAAGTATGATTTAAGGTGCAGGAGGCTCAACACAAGTCGGATCTTCGGTGAAATCGAACCGGGAGCCGTCTAACCCCAAAGCTGAAACTTTTCCACTATGCTAAGTAACAATCAGAATTATCTGGTAGCTAAGCATACGCAAACAGAAGTAAACGAATTTGATTACGATATGAAAACCGAAAGGATCTGTAAGTTTTGAAAATATTTGATTGAGTTTTTAAATATGTAATCAAATATTGATTTCAGTTTTTCACATGTAAGCAAATTTTTGAACTCAAAAATTTGAAATTTTAGCAACAATTAAATAATTATCATTCAAATTATAATTATTGAATTGCACTAATAAATATACTGAAACAATAAATCATTGCAATGTAAGCAAAATTCGAATAATTTTTCGGTTCATTTATGCAGGGGTGCCCAAAAAGTTGTTTACAAGCTTTAAGGGTAAGTAAGTCATATGTAACCATGTAATTTTAAATATACTACAGTTAGATATATGTGTTTTGTCGCTTTGCTTGGCTGCTTTTAAGTAAGCAGTTAGCACGTCTTGCGATTCAGCTGCGTTTGGCACGAAACGTCTGTAAATTGATAAGATTCATAGCTCTTTCAGAGTACAGTAGAGTCTCCCTACAACGAAGTCTCCTTACAGCAAATTTCTCCCTATAACAAAAGTTGTAATCGGAATGTTAAATAACATTCAAAATATTCTCCATATAACGAAGTGGTTGTCTCCCTATAACGAATTTTTTCAGACCTTTATCCTTTCGATTTTTCTCATTTTTGAAGAAAGTTGCTAATTTCTGTGCAAACAAATCGCTCATACGTGCCTGTTTCTGGAACCACTCGCATTGTTCATTCCAGAGATAACACATAACAATAGAATGCTATGTGAAGGGTAATGCAGTTGTGGGGACCTGGGTTTCTACAGAGGGAGCAACATTTCTACGGGTCAAGAATCCAAGAATCGGGGTGGAGTGGGGATGGAAACATCAAATGGATGTGACAATACTCATTTTATGTTTATCCGTACTAGTACAAATTATTCTCTAAATTGGTGAATTATCTTCACTTTTGAGCATTTTGTTTATATAATAAAAATTAGTATAATTTTAACAAATTTATAATAAATATTGCTTCATTTTTAATTGAAAGTCATAATTAAATATTTTTGAAATTATCGCACATACTAAAAGGTTTGTAACATTTACTTAAATAACTGCAAAAATCTCTAATCTCCGTATAACGAAATTTTCTCTGTAGCTAATTTTTTAACTAGAACCCTATTGGAAAAAACTCAAAATACCGGTATCAAAATGATACCGGAACCAGCAAAAACATACTGGAAATTTTAAAGCCGGTATGAAATCATACTGGAAATTTTGAAACCGGTATGAAACCATACTGGAAATTCTGAAACCGGTATGAAACCATACTGGAAATCTTGAAGCCGGTATGAGACCATACTGGAAATTTTGAAGCCGGTATGATACCACACTGGAAATTTAGAAGCCGGTATGATACCATACTGGAAATTTTGATACCAGTATGAAAACATACTGGAAATTTTGAACCAGTATAAAAATATACTGGAAGTATTTAAGACAGTATACTGATTTAAATACATGTGATAAGTGCGTAACAATAACTTAAATACTTGTAATATAAAAAGTTTGATTAACCATATATGTGTATGGAAGTGGATCCCCGGAGGGAGAGAGATAAGCCCCCTAAAGTAGGCGTAATCTAATTTTTTAAAATAAAATTAGTTATTACTAGGAGGCTCAGCCCCTGCTCGCGAAAGATCGCCAATCCCCCGGAGGATTGCAATCCTCCCGTGTTTGCTACTCAAACATTGCTCGCTTCGCTTGGTACAATGAAAACACTGCGTGTCTTAGCAAAAATATTGTAAAATTTATATATATATATATATATATATATATATATATATATGAATCAGCTTTATTTTGCTTCTGATGTTCTAATTTAAATCAGCACAGAATAAAATATTTTAGCCTCAAAAAGATATTTTTCTTCAAATAAAACTAACAAAGAAAATTATGAAAGTGATAACCAAATGAATAAGGGTTGCAAAATTAAAAAAAAAATTATTCTAAAAACTAACTAAAAACAAATTAGATTTAATATTATTAATGAAGAGATTGTGGTCTTACATCTTATCACTATGAGCATAAAAAAAGACAGTATTATGAATAAATAAAAGTTGTAAGCTGATTTCCTTTTAATGCTTTCACCTTAGTCACGAAAGATTAAGATTTTTTGGACCGTTTTTTATGTAGTGAAAGCATCAGGAAGTCAAATTCAACAGGCATTGATGTATCAGAGAATTCTCTTAAACATTTTTTTAAAAAAAATTCAACTCTATTCCACGATATAAACAAACACATACATAAAATCATGAATATATTCATTGTAAATACAATATATTGCCCTTCTGAACATTACAAAAAATTTCATTCCTGTATATACAAAACATGATTTGAAAAATTTCCATTATTATTCACCGTAAAAGTCAGACATCCTTGCATAAGACACTTAATAAATGAGCAAATTTGCACTACATCATTACACTCAAAAAAGAATTATCTTAAACAATTGATATACATTTTAAAAAAAATTAATACTGTATTGCAGGTCAAAATTTAAATTATATACAAAATATAAGCTACATACATATAAAGGGTTATGTTAATGTTCACGGTATTTCTCTGTAAACACAATTACATACCTCTTTGGTCGAAGAGATAATTCAAACGCTATCAAATGACCTGGCTCTAGACAAACCAACATAAAGTTGGCCATGTGTGAAAACAGGATTAGTTAATACCAAACACACTTTATTAGAAGTTTGGTCTTAGGATTTATTAATGGTCATAGAAAATGCCAAATGTACAGGGAATTGTTTTCTTTTAAAACTAAAAGGTATATTATTGTCCAATGGGATGAGCGGTATTATGGGAATTAAAAATGTTTCTTTTGAGCTTGACTCAATCATTTCTGCTTCAATAACGTTACGCTGTAATTTTGTCACTATTAGACTTGTTGTACAGCCCGCTGCACAGGCTTTTTGAAGGCATCAAATTTTGAAGTAGCATTATCACTGCAGTTTTTTTTACTACTTGCTGTTGGTTTGGCAAGTGAACGGCCAACCTCATGATTACCTACATGAGGTTTTCGTGAGAAAGAAAATTCAATGAGTCTCCACATCGCTTCAGGAGCACTTACATATCTACATTACTTACATTACATATCTGCATTACGATTAGCAAACCTGTAGGAATAATATTGCAACTATGTAACCCTAACACGTTTTGCAGATCTTCTTTCTTCAGCATGTTCCAAGTTGGAATTCCAACCGCATTCTCATTCAGAAATGGAAGAGGATAAACCATAGGATCGCTGCACTGATTAAGTGGTGAAATATTTTTGTTTGTATTAACTGTTAGCAACTGGATAAATGCAAATATCTCGATTTTCTGGGGGCTCTACTTCATCTCCGACAAATATTGCAGCAACCTCTGTCCTTGAAGTAGGTGCATTATACCTGCACAAGTCGAAATCTGGATGTTCCATAAAACCATTTTAACATTTACAGCTGGATTAGATTGCATCAATAGATGCATCTGCAGATATGATTCCGCAAATGGATTTATGCTTCGTAATAAAGCGTCCAACTTCTCCATTACAGAGTGAAGGCAGGCTTGATTATTCTCCATACGTCTATTCCTTGCTTCACTGGAGTCAGATATGTACAATTGTCCATAGCCAGGTCTGTGGCGTTCATTTGAACAGAGAGGAGAAACCATATGATAAATCTGACCATGTATATGGAAACACTATGGGCCTGTTCCAGGAGGTGCCTTTATTTCAGCCCCCATAGATGCAAAGGCTAATGCAGCATTATATTCTCGAATTTGCTGTTGATAGTTTTTTGCTTCCTGTGAATTGGTGCAGAGTAATTGCTTGAACATATCTGACTCCAGTGAAGCAAGGAATAGACGTATGGAGAATAATCAAGCCTGCCTTCACTCTGTAATGGAGAAGTTGGACGCTTTATTACGAAGCATAAATCCATTTGCGGAATCATATCTGCAGATGCATCTATTGATGCAATCTAATCCAGCTGTAAATGTTAAAATGGTTTTATGGAACATCCAGATTTCGACTTGTGCAGGTATAATGCACCTACTTCAAGGACAGAGGTTGCTGCAATATTTGTCGGAGATGAAGTAGAGCCCCCAGAAAATCGAGATATTTGCATTTATCCAGTTGCTAACAGTTAATACAAACAAAAATATTTCACCACTTAATCAGTGCAGCGATCCTATGGTTTATCCTCTTCCATTTCTGAATGAGAATGCGGTTGGAATTCCAACTTGGAACATGCTGAAGAAAGAAGATCTGCAAAACGTGTTAGGGTTACATAGTTGCAATATTATTCCTACAGGTTTGCTAATCGTAATGCAGATATGTAATGTAAGTAATGTAGATATGTAAGTGCTCCTGAAGCGATGTGGAGACTCATTGAATTTTCTTTCTCACGAAAACCTCATGTAGGTAATCATGAGGTTGGCCGTTCACTTGCCAAACCAACAGCAAGTAGTAAAAAAAACTGCAGTGATAATGCTACTTCAAAATTTGATGCCTTCAAAAAGCCTGTGCAGCGGGCTGTACAACAAGTCTAATAGTGACAAAATTACAGCGTAACGTTATTGAAGCAGAAATGATTGAGTCAAGCTCAAAAGAAACATTTTTAATTCCCATAATACCGCTCATCCCATTGGACAATAATATACCTTTTAGTTTTAAAAGAAAACAATTCCCTGTACATTTGGCATTTTCTATGACCATTAATAAATCCTAAGACCAAACTTCTAATAAAGTGTGTTTGGTATTAACTAATCCTGTTTTCACACATGGCCAACTTTATGTTGGTTTGTCTAGAGCCAGGTCATTTGATAGCGTTTGAATTATCTCTTCGACCAAAGAGGTATGTAATTGTGTTTACAGAGAAATACCGTGAACATTAACATAACCCTTTTATATGTATGTAGCTTATATTTTGTATATAATTTAAATTTTGACCTGCAATACAGTATTAATTTTTAAAAAAATGCATATCAATTCGGCTTTTTTTTTTCGTTATTGATTTTGCTTTTTCAGCGGAGGGTGAGGAACTTTTTTTCTCCTTTGGTTTATGCTTTTGAGTCCCTCCCCCCGTGAAAACAAGTCTGTGTACGTCACTGTACTGTATATTGCTTTTTTTCCTTCTACAACCCTCTGTGTGGAGCGGATGTTGCATTCTAGAAATAAATTGCCCGTGTGAATGGAACAGTTTGGGCGTGCTAAATTCTGGCACTCTGATGTAAAATTTTTAGAAAAACTCATTTTCTAATTTTTCCGGATACTTGAATGCTGGATAATCAAGAATTTACTGTACTGGTTTTACACATGCCCAACTTTATGTTGGTTTGTCTAGAGCCAGGTTTGATATTGTTTCAGTGATATCTTCGACCAAAGAGGTATGTAATTGTGTTTACAGAGAAATACCGTGAACAGTAACATAACCCTTTTATATGCATGTAGCTTATATTTTGTATATAATTTAAATTTTGACCTGCAATACAGTATTAATTTTTTTTAAAATGTATATCAATTGTTTAAGATAATTCTTTTTTTACTGTAATGATGTAGTGCAAATTTGTTCATTTATTAAGTGTCTTATGCAAGTATGTCTGACTTTTACGGTGAATAATAATAACTTTTCAAATCATGTTTTTTATATCCAGGAATGAAATTTTTTGTCATGTTCAGAAGTGCAATGTTTTGTATATACAGGAATGAAGTTTTTTGTAATGTTCAGAAGGGCAATATATTGTATTTACAATGCATATATTCATGATTTTATGTATGTGTTTGTATATATCGTGGAATAGAGTTGAATCATTTTTTTAAAAAATGTTTAAGAGAATTCTTTGATACATCAATGCCTGTTGAATTTGACTTCCTGATGCTTTCACCACATAAAAAACGGTCCTTTTCAGGGCCAAAAAATTTTAATCTTTCTTGACTAAGGTGAAAGCATTAAAAGGAAATCAGCTTACGACTTTTATTTATTCATAATACTGCCTTTTTTTATGCTCATAGTGATAAGATGTAAGACCACAATCTCTTCATTAATAATATTAAATCTAATTTGTTTTTAGTTAGTTTTTAGAATAATAATTTTTTTTTTAATTTTGCAACTCTTATTCATTTGGTTATCACTTTCATAATTTTCTTTGTTAGTTTTATTTGAAGAAAAATATCTTTTTGAGTCTAAAATATTTTATTCTGTGCTGATTTAAATTAAAGCACGTGGTACCAGAAGCAAAATAAAGCTAATTCGTATATATATATATATATATATGATATATTTTTATTGAATGATTTAATTATGTTAATTTGATAAATCCTGTGCTCCATAATATGTACCTAATCCAGTACAATTCTATAACCAATATTCTAGTATGATACCAGTTTGATACTGGTTCTGGTTTCATACTGGAACCGGTATCGTACCAGATCCAGTATCATACTGCATCCAGCATCATACCGGTTTATGAAACACCGGTTCCGGTATGATACTGGATCCGGTATGATACCGGTTTATGAAACACCGGTTCCGGTATGATACCGGATCCAGTATCATACCGGAACCGGTGTTTCATAAGCCGGTATATTTTTTTTTATACCGGAATTTTTTTTTCCAATAGGGAACCAAGTGGTTTCGTTATAGAGAGATTCCACTGTATTTTGTTTAGGGAAATTCGTGATAGCCGATATTTTTTCTGCGAGTGGAATAATGTAATAAAGAGTTACTTTACGGTCAAGAAATTGCACAGATAATTTTCCCAGAACATATTTAGAAGCATTCAGCCGAAAACTGTACTCATGAAAGCGCTGAAATACTTGTTTCAAATCTCGAAATGATGCCTCTCATTCTCTGATGCAACCAGGACATCATCAAAATATGGCACACAGAAGTCCATTCCTCTCAAGACATGGTGAATAAACTTTATAATGTGGCAGCAACGTTGGAAAGTCCAAATTGCTTAGACAGGAATTCGAAAAGTCCAAATGGTGCTGATACGGCTGTCTTGGGCACATCTTCTTGCACTGAGAGTTAATGATAGACTTTTCTAATTCCAGAGTGGAGAAAATCTTTTTCTCCTACAGAATCTGCAGACAGTCTTCAATGAGAGGGACTGGATAGCGATATGTTACGGTCACATATCAATTCCTGTAATCTCCACATGTATGCCAATTTACATTGCTTTTCGTAACTATGTGCAGAGGTGAAGCCCAGCAGATTTTTGGTGGCCTACAAATTCCCGTCGCAACGAGAGATTCAAATTCTTATTCAGCTGCCTTTGTTTGTACGGGGGTAGTTTTCGTGGTCTGGAGAAAACTTTTTTCCCGTTGTCTGTAAGCAATGCTTGATATCAAGCTTGACTGGCCGCTGATGAAATAACTTTTCAATGAAGTAGGAAATTTCAGATAGCAGTGCATGAAACTGTGTATCTCCACTGATTGTTTTGATGTCAGCACCTTTCCTATTCTGTACAGTTTCTTGCGATTGATGTTGCGTCAGTGCATCAATTAACCACCCTTGACGAATGTAAACTAAATTTTAAAAGTGGAGTAGAAATTCTATACCAATAATTGGCTGTGATACCGCTTCGATGACTAAGAGCCAATGAAAATCTGTACGTAAGCCTAGCTCTAGCTTGAGTAGACGCTGGTGAAACGTAGGAAACGACATAACGGCTGGGCTTTCACAGCGACACGTGTATGTTTCCAGTTCCACTGTTAGAAATAATTATTAAAAAGTA
The DNA here is from genome assembly GCA_013235015.1 of Araneus ventricosus. Taxonomy (NCBI): domain Eukaryota; kingdom Metazoa; phylum Arthropoda; class Arachnida; order Araneae; family Araneidae; genus Araneus; species Araneus ventricosus. The sequence goes on along the minus strand of BGPR01006161.1, from coordinate 36,460 downwards.
AAAAAGAACGATGAATTTCCCAAAAGTAGCTCATGAGAAATGTCCTAAGACAGGTTCGAGTATTTTTCACTTCAGAATTACGTCTTCTTCCTGTATTCACTCATTGCCAAGTGCTAATTTCCATATTTTTCTGAAATTTTTTTTCACATCTGATATGAGCATGAGACCGCATGTTATTACCAAAGGTAAAAAAATCAAAAATATTCGTTATTGTCTGTTAAAAATTTAGAATTCTCTTCCTCTATGAAATTTCAAAAAAACTAGATAGGTGGTGTCGCTTGTTAAGCGACAATGCACAGGTTTCAATGTATATAACTTGAGTAGTTGTTAGAGGTAATCCCCCGATAGTACGGCGCTTGCAAGTAAGCACCTGATAAAATTTGAAAAATAATGATAAAAATAATATTAAAATTATCAAGTACAATTTTTACTTTCTCGTGTACGAAGTATACAAGGAGAGAGTATTGTAATAGTCGAAATTAACCATTCTTTTACCAATGTGAAGAGAAAATTAAGCTTCCCACTCTGCCGATCAAGAGTTCGATTGTTCCTTTCAAGCGCTCACTCGGACTCTTACAAGGAAAGTGCTGAAATGGGTTTCGACCATCAACAAATGAAAATTTCAGCTCAACCGTCTTTAGGAAAAATTTATGATTTTATTGCCCATTCCTCAAGAAATACAGATTTATTGATTAGGGATTTATTTTTCCCCTCCCCAAAAAAATTCAAAAAATTACTTCGGAAAAAGATAAAAGATACAGGAAAACACAGGGCAGATATTAGTCACTTTGAAAAATAGTTTAAACGCAAGGAGTTATTCTTTTCTTTAGTATCTGTTAAATTTATTTTGAACTAGGCCTATTTTTTTAGATTCTTGATTAAAGAATTCGCAATTTTAAAAATATAGCTGAAATTATTTTAATTAACATATTAGCCAGTATCTTATCGTATCAGAATTGAGCTCTAATTAAACATAACTTTGACACGTTAATATATTACTTGTTGTGAATGAGCATCCCTTGTAGGTGAATTGTTTTATAACGACGAAACGTAATAAGAACATTTAAACTTTTTTTGAATCTATTACGTTTATTACCACTATTTAAGTAATTATTGAAGATATAAAAGAGTGACTGCTTCCGCTTTCTCAGCTTGTTGATTTCTTCTTGGAGAATGTTAAGCAACGCTTCTCTTCAGTTCAAAGGAGTTGCATGTTTATAAATGATATATTAGCACCACTTCAGAACCAGGGAGATGTCATTCATCGGGGTCCCAAAATTTGCATGCACATAAGGGTATTTATTTGAAAGATGTACTGCGGTCATAAACTAAATTAGTTTTGAAATTGAATATTTCCTTCTAAAAATAGTGGGATTGAATATTGTAATAAGAAAAGAAATAACTTGTTTCCATTCAGACCCTATTCATTTGGTGTTTTATTCTTCGTCGATTGATCCTCTTATGTCTCAAATTTTAATAGCGGAATTCCTGAAATAATAACGATAGTAGGTGTAATCCATGGATCATATCTGGAAACTGGAGGTTACAATCAAAAGTTTTATAAACAATCGCAGCGCCAATCAATGGGAAAGATGGCTGCGGATTTGTATCGAATTTTAGACAAATCCGTCTCAAGGAAGATTGCGTGTTGTCTATTTATGAACACCATAACAATAAAATAGCTAGATTAATGAAATTTGATATTTTTGTGGGGTTTGCATCACAACTGAAGATCAATAGCAAATTTTTGACAGAACCCAACAAAAATAAGCTGTTTGTCTATCTAAGTATCCGTAGTATTTGAATACAATAAGTTAGAAACGCAACAAAATAGGTTAATGTAATTTCGTGCATGGTTTTTAAACCAAAACTGCGTATCTGTCCTAATTTTAACACAAATTCATCAGATTTGTGCTACTGATTTAACAAATAAATGACTTTCTTATATGGAATTTTGTTACAAGTGTATCGTAGCAAAAAAAACATGTTAGTAAATTGAATGAGTCGGATAACTGACCCCGACGATTATATACTAAGTTCTTTCTGTTTAATATAAAATAGAATTCAAACTACACGTGGATCTTCTAGTATTCACTCATTGCCTTGCGGTAGTTTAATTTAAAAACCTTTCTGATTTTTCTTTGTTTATTTTTTTTTTGTTTTGGTATCTGATATGAACATGAGACCGCATGTTCCTACCAAATGTAAAAAAAAAATTTCAAAAATATTCGTTATTGTCTGGGAAAAATTGAGTATTTTCTTCCTCTTTGAAATTCCAATATATTAGATAGGTGTTGTTGCTTGTTAAGCGACGATGCACAGGTTTCACTGTACATAACTTGAGAAGTTGTCAGAGAGAATCCCCCGAGAGTACGGCGCTTGCAAATAAGCACCTGATAAAATTTGAAAAAATAATGATAACAATAATATTAAAATCATCAACTACAATTCTTACTTTTTCGTGTACGAAATATATAAAGAGAAAGTATTGTAATCGTCGAAATCGGATCAAAATTAACCATTGTTTTCCCAATGTGAAGAGAAAATTGACCTTCCGACTCTGCCGATCAAGAATTCATATGTGCATTTCAAGCGCTGACTCGGACTCTTACAAGGAAACTGCTGAAATGGATTTTTAATCAACAGATGAAACTTTCATCTCAACAGACTTTAGGAAAACGTATGATTTTATTGCCCATTCCTCAAGAAATACAGATTCAACGATTAGTGTTTTATTTTTTCTCTCCCCGAAAAATTTTTTAAAAAATTACTTCGGAAAAAAGTAAAAGATACAAGAAAACACAAGACAAATATTAGTCAGTTTGAAAAATATTTTAAACGCATATAGCTATCTTTGTTAAATTTCCAGGCATTTTTCTGAATAAATCAGTAATATTTATAACAACTTATTTTTGTCAATTCCAGGGGTTTTTTTTAATAGTGATTCTTTTCTTTAGTATCAATTTAATTTTAACCTATGCCTATTTTTTTAGATTCTTTATTAAAGAATTCGTGATTTTAAAAATATAGCTGAAATTATTTTAATTAACATATCTCTCCGTATTAGTATTGAGCTTTAATTAAACAGAACTTTCACAAGATAAATATATTACTTGTTGCTAATTAGCACCCCTTGCAGGTGAATTGTTTTACAACGACGAAACGTAATGAGAACATTTAAACCTTTTTCAATATATTGCATTTATTACCACTATTTAAGTAATTTGTAATGATATAAAATAGCTGACTGCTTCAATACCCTATCAAGTAGTCATATCCAATTAGCATCTCGTGAAAAAGGCTACTCTTAAGTTCAAGAGTGGCTTAGATATAAATGTTATAATAAGTACCGCTACCACTGTACTCCCTGTTTAAATATTTGTACATATTGCTCTTTGTATATTTTGTACATTTTATTTTTTGTATTCTTTCATGCCATTGTTTTCTTTTATTCTGTGTAATGTTTAATTGCATTTAATGTCTTTCTTTTCAGCATGACATAACCTTGTGCAACGTATCTGGCCTGTGCTAGTGTACATGCCTCGATATAGTCAATATATTAAACTTTAATATTGTTTGTATATTATAACATGCCTTGTAAATTCCGAACTGCTCAGAGCACATCCCTGTTCAGATGGAAACATTAAGGCAAACAAATCTATTACCAGGGAGATTAAATGAATCCGGTCCCACGTGCATGCACATGAGGGAGACTCGGTAGATTGGTTGAATAGTGTAACAATGGCAGTTATTTACATTAAATTTTTAAATTGAATATTTTCTTCTAAAAAAGTGGGAATGAATAATATCATAAGAAAATAAATAACTTGTTTCCAATCAGACCCTATTCATTTTAGTGTCTTATTCTACTTCGATTGATCGTCTTAATTCTAAAATTTTAAAAGCGAAATTACTGAAAAAAAACGATAGGGTGTAATCCGTAGCTCATATATGGAAAATGGAGGTTACAGTACAAAGTTTTATAAAAGATCGCAATGCCAATCAATGAGAAAGATAGCTGAGGATTTGTATCGAATTTTAGACAAATCCGTTTCGGAGGAAAATTGCATGTTGGCTATTTATGAACACCATAAATAAAAATTAGCTAGATTAATGAAATTTGATATTTTTGTGGGGTTTGCATCACAACTGAAGATCAATAACAAATTTTGGACAGAACCCAACAAAAATAAGCTGTTTGTCTATCTCCGTATCCGTAGTATTTGAATACAGTAAGTCAAAACGCAACAAAATATATTAATGTAATTTCGAGCATAATTTTTATATCAAGCCTGTGTATCTGTGTCTAATTTTGAACCAAATTCATCAGATATATGCTACTGATTGAAGAAATAAATTACTTTCTTATATGGGATTTTGTTACTAGATTATCGTAGCAAACGGGAAAAACAAAACATTTTTGGCTGTAGTTATATAGGGTGAAACACTAAATTTAGATTAAGAATTCCTTTTCATCTACAACCGGCTAAAAACGTTTTTAGTTACGTTTTTCAACTGTAAAAAAAATGTTTGATTTAAACCACTATAAAATCAAAAATATGAACATGCATATTATGTGTAAATCTATGACTTCGAAACTTCCTTGGTTATCTCACTTTAAAATTGAAAATCGGCTAATACGAAGAAGACACAGAAATGGAAGAGAAATAAATTTTTCGTTTTTTCCAGATGTTTACTTTTACAAAGAGTAGAACAAACAGTAAAGTGTCCATTTACACGAGATTTAAAAAAAACAGATTTCCTCCTTAAAAGTATCGACCTTGTCAGACTCACGACCTTGGGAATCTCTCACTACTCTGGTTTAAATTATTCTTGTTTTGTCCAGTTTTCCCGAAGTTCCAGGCATTTCCCACAAAAAGTTGAAACAACTAAATATCAAGGGTAGAGAAGGGCTGGGCAATGCAATTGTAGACGGTATTTGGCATCAAAGAATACCGTATGCCGAAAATTACAATCCTCAATATCGTTTTTTTTTTTATTTAAACTTATGAATAGGTAACAAAGTTTTAATAGAGAACTCAATCGCAACTGTCTTCTCGGACTGTCTTCAATTTATAAGGATATTTTTGAAAGGGTGAAAAAGAAAAAAAAAAGAAACTGTCTTAAATTCTGTATCATTTATGTGCATATTTTAAATAATAAGAGAAGTTACTGGTTTGGCACATAAAACTGTTTCATTAAATAAAAGGAACTCGATTTCCCAATAAAACACTTTACATTTCTGACTAGAAATTTTTTCGAATTATATTTCGAAATAAAATCTGGCAGCCTTAATTAGGATACTTACGACAATGAATATCATAAGTTTTAAATTTTATAGACCTTTCCCACATCTTCTTCTGATTAAAAAAAAATGCTAATAAGTTCTTTTCAGGTAGGCAATTCTAATAAATTGTTTCAAGGACCAAACCATTTTAAACGTCTTTTTCTGTACCAGAATATTTTTCTGTTAAAATTTTAATTTAGGCTCCTTCCTGAATAACGGTTTTTAATGCAGAGGAACTAAAATCAATTTCACTCTCTTTACGCTTCTAACGTATATGCATGTACCGGGAATCTTTAAACTCATAGGCCAAAGTTTAAGGGAAAGTAAAATAGACATAAAAAAGCATTTTTTCTATAGAAATTTGGTGTTAGAAATGAAAAGAGTAGGCGTACTAACAAGAAATGCTTAGGAAATGAAAAGAAGTTTTTTATTCCATCCTCTTAAAGACAAAATTAAAATTAAAGACGTCAGAAATATTAGAAATCAATGGCTCGCCGTTGATTGCGAAGATGATTATGATGTTCAGAAAATTCTCTGCAGCATCCAAAATCAAGAAGAGCTGAAAAAGAACATCACGCATGTATTGCCGAAAGTAAAACTTCCAAAGGTTATTTTCTATAACATTCGTAATGACATCAAAGAACCTGAAATGACAGAGGTAATTAGATTACGCTTAGGTACAACCGATGAAACTGTTAAAGTCAAGTTTAAGCTCAAGGGAAGAAGGGAAGGCTCCTCCCACTGGGTAGTTGAAACTTCCCCTTCCACATTGCATCTTCTCGCGAAGAGAAAAAAATTCCTCTGAACTGGACAACCTATTCAGTTCGAGAATTTATAGGCGTTAGGCGCTGTTTCAAGCGCAAGAACTTTCGACATAAACAAAATAATTGCAACAACAACATTCATTTCTGCGCTTTTTGTTCAGGAAGACATGATTCTAGACATTGCCTTAGCGATCATATTAAATGTATCAACTGCTCTCTCTCAAACCATTACAAAAAGACCAAGCATGACACAGTAGCAGATGGAAATTTACATGCTTCATAAAGGAAGTAGAAGCCTATAGGAGAAGTATTCCTTTTTATGAACCACATTCCTGTTGATTCTTCACTCCATTGGCCTCTCCACGAAAAAGTAAAAAAGCCCCTTCAGGTAATCAATCACCTGCAGATCGATCTTCAAAGAGCCTAAATATCTACAACAATGCTTTTATAATCAGCGCCACGGCATCAGCCGAATTTATTCATCGTTCAAGAGCCTCATGTCAAAGATGGGAAAATTGCTGGCATTCCCAAGCGCTGGAAAAGTTGGCTTTCAAAAAGCGGGAAAGCCGGCATTATAGCTCTCTGAACATGCTCCACCCCAGTTTTTCTTGTCAGCAAAGGAAAACACTATAGCTATTAACCCTCTGATTCCTTGACATAAAGGGACCTCAAAATACGGGAACGTCCGTGATCCTTTATCAAAGATAAAGGAAATTCCCTTTCCGCCCCTGAAAAACCGCAATGAAAGCTGCCATTTTCCGAATTGTAATAAAACTCCCCTCTTCCCCAAAGACATAGGGACGAGTCATTCTAACGAAGAAAGCACACTCTGCGGGTGTGAAATCAATCAAGTTTAAAGAAAGGGGGTGGAAATTTTAGAGTGACGTTCGGACGGCTATCATCTTTTGCGTGTTATCAAGTTACGTATAAGACGGTCAAGTATCGATAAAGTTAAAATAAATAATCGAAAGCTTTCAAAATCATTTAGTCGTATTCTTATCCATATTCTAACTACAGAGAAATCTTGGAAGAACTGACCGATCTAACAACAAATATCAATGGTGAAGAGTACTTGACTGGTGGAGTTTTCAATTCGCACAGTCAAAGATGGGGTTATAGAGACGAAGACTCAAGAGGAAAGCAACTTCAGGAGTTTATTGCAGAAAAACACATCTTCCTTATCAACAGCAGTGATTACCCTCCCACTTTTGAATACAACAATAGACAAGGCTATCCCGACTTAACGATGGTCTCCAGCCACTTCTTAGCAGCAATCTGCGAATGGAATGTACTTGAGGAAGAAACTTATAGTGATCACATATTTGTAAAAATATGCATCAACTCCAATATTTCTCCCTTTTCTTCTGCAAGACTCAAAATGGCTCACGGAGGCCACTGTAAATTCGTAAATCTCTTCAAACCTACAGTAAATCTCTTCAAGTCCAGGCTCTACAAAACCTTATTTCCAATAGTTCTAATGAAGAAGAGTTCAATGAAACAACCAGAACCATTCAACTTGAAATCCACAAAACTTGCAAACAAGTTTATAAAATTAAACGTAACTTGGTGTAATAGAGATCTCCAAATAAAGAAGTAGAATTAAAAGCCATAGCGAGACGTCTGCAAAAGAGTAGAGGCGAAGATAGAATAACCTACAAAACTGTTCTGTCGGAAAAAGAGTTCTGTTCAAGAAAGCAGTCAAAAGAATCCAACGTGGATCTTGGAGACTGCTATGCACCCAGACACAAACTCCCTGCGGAACTCCATTCCGGTCAGCATTAAAAGCCTACAAACCACCCTCGGACATCTTTCAAATGATGGAAAGCAGTGAGAAATGAACTCCCACAGAATTCGGGCTAAAAGTATTACAAAAACTGTATCCAAAAATTTCACCAAGGGCAGCACAGATAAAACCTCATCAAACCCTCCTTGAAGAAGAAAAGTTCTAGAAATCAATCCTTCTTCAAGGATTGAAATTCCAATTAAAGAAAAAAAACTCCAACATCCACTGCAGTGCGCATTTAGAGAAGGGAAGTCATCTCTCCTAGAAGTTCGAAGGCAGGAAAAACACGCTGTGTTGATATCTTTAGACATCTCCGGTGCATTTGATAGTTTGCAATACTCTTCCATCAGAGATAGATCTGCTTCCCTCTCTCTCTTTTCTAACATTAGCAAAACACATCTTGACACATTAAGAAACAGAAAAGTGGCGATGCAAACCAGCGAAGGGCCAGCGAACACCAGAGAAGGTCTCAGAAAGCTTAGGAAAGTTTCACTGGCGAAGTTTAAGGACTGGGCAGACAAAAATAAACTCACGGCTCAATGTAAAAATCAAGCTATGTCGTTTTGAACAAGCTTGTCTGAGGACCAACGATTAAATGGGGGGGCAACCAAAAATACCCTCAAAAACCACTTAAAATATCTAAGCGTTACGATAAATCATAAATTAAGCTGGTTACCACACGTAATAGATCAGGACAAAACAGTCATAGATCAATACCAACATCTCTGCAGAATCGCAGGAAAAACTTGGGGCATCAACAAGAACATCAGACGGATATTGTATAAAACAATCATATAAAGAACACTATGCCATGGAGCAGTTGGCTAGACATGAATTTTATCCAAAGAGAGAAAGCCTCTAAAAGGAATAAATTTTTTCCATCCCTGCCGTCAAATATTTTTTACAATAACTGCTTTTTAATATTAAGTGTTTTGAACTAAATGTCTACGAATGGCCACTGACTTCTAACTTCCAGAGTTTTGTTCATCATCTGTGGGAGATATTTTGACATTTAAAGAAGATAAAGCACAGCAAACTTTATGTTCTGTTTTACAACCATCAGAATTAATGTTTATAAATTTGTTACTTTTGCCTCCATCTTCCAGTGAAATTTCAGACATTTTAAGAGGTTCTGCTCGTTTCCAAAGATAGATCTTGAAGATTCTTGCTATTATCTAGACATCAGAGGTAATTTTTTTATTTATGTGACGCAGTTAGGTTCCACATTTTGCATACGAATCTTCTTGAAGCATGACAAAGTTTCACTTCGTCGAAATTTTCTGACAAAAGTTTGAACAAAGAAATTTGGAAAACGTGTTATTCCCAATTTTCAATAACTTCACCCATTCTTTTAGTGTCATTTTATGAGCCTACCAACAAAAATTCAAACTTGTTGCATGGACAGCTCTTCGCCTGATTCGATACTAGTAACAATTAATAAAACACAAGAAACTGCCAAATTTTAGTCATTACGTTCTGATATTTTTTTTTCCGCGCCGCTGGAATGAAAACGCTGAAAGAGTGATTTATCTAATTGTTATTATCAAGCGCATTTAGCAGCAAAACTTTATTCAAAATAAATTATGCTGAAATGTTTAGACATTCTTTGTATAACAAGTGTGCGAAAAATATTGTTTGATACAAGAAATGAATGATCGCTATGCATTTCAATGCTAAATCAAAATGTTATCAATCTTATAAAATTTCTGAATGTCCTCCTAAGTGCGTCGTTTTAAAAGGAATATAGTAGAAATTTTAATGTAACAGAAAACGTATTCGTTGACATGGCCACATAAATTTGCCTCCTGCATTGTTTCTGCGAAAATCTTGCTATTCAAAAAGTGGTAGGCATTATTTTCATAAATTGAAGCAAATACTAAAAATTATTTTTAAATTTTTATATGTGTGGAAAATGTATAGAGCCTACAACGATAAGCGATTGCATCACCAATCTTCCAGTTCTTGGCGGAAGACACTGTTAAATTGTTTGCTATATCCGTCTGTGTCTGAGAAACATATGTAATTGTATTCTGTGTAATATTATTCTTGCGGACCTTTAGTAAAGTTTGCCTGATTTGCAAAAAAAGAAAAAACGAGATGCAGTTTCACTGACAAGTTCGATGACTGTTTACAGCGCCATTCCAGTTAGAGGAAACTTCCTAACAGTACAGATCATTAGGTTATGTTAGACTACACGGAGATTTCTTCCTGTTACATTAAACGATTAATCGTAACACAGAGAACGAATTTAAAAATTGTTTTTAATTTTTATTACATTTACATTCCTTATTTTTTATTTGCTTAGAAATTGTCTTACACACGCGCATGTTTTACGATCAACGTCTTTATGCAGAATAAAGCTTTGCTGTACGAAAATTCAGAGGTTCAATGGAAGCTAGCTCCTAAAATTATGCATTCCATTCATATTTTTATAAACAAGTAGAAAATAACAAATTCGAATTAATGGTCTATTTTTTTTATTTTAATGAATGTTCGAAGTACATTTTTACAGTCAGTAAATCAGTTCCAGATATAGACCTGCTGCAGTTGCATAAAAATGGTGGTGTAGATAAAGCAGGTGTCCTGGTCATTCCTGGTCCAGGGAATGGTATTTTTACTAACATGCAAGTAAAAGTAAACGTTGAATTAGAAAGACCCTAGCTTCTTTCTACTGCAAATTTTCTTATCAAAAATTTAAAAGAGATTCGAATATCTAGTCGAAACATCATATCGTGGAAATGATTGTTAGATTTTATTCGTCTATCTTGTCATCGTTTGGTTCAATTGCATCTACTGTCGCATTTTCCGAGAAGTGATTTGTACATGCGGACAATTTACTGAATCAATGCCACGCAAAATGTCTTATTATGTTAATATTTTTTTTTAATTTTATGAATGTGTTGTTTATTAATGTGTAATTGATTATCATCCTATTTTCTCTTTGAGTTTGAGAATGGCTTCAAAAATTTGCTCTTAATTATATCAAGCAATATTATTTTGATTAGAACAAAGCATTAGAGTTGTTGAAGTTACTGAAGAATCGCCATAATCTTTTGAAGAGAGCGAAAGGGTCTTATTTATTGAAAAACTGTTCTGTTTTGAAAAATGAATTTTATTATTTTGTTGATTCTTTGCCTGGAGGGGCTGTTGAACGGAACTCTCTTAAGCTATGAATTGACATGCATGACGAATTGAACAAGGTATCCACAATGTCTCTTTCCAGTTTCAAAAAATTTATTAGAAGGACAATTGATGATATATGTAAATTAAATTTGTGCCATGTACTCAATCAATATGAATCTTTGTTATCACATTGTATTTGTTTATTTGATGTAGCTTGTTAGTGAAAAATATGCTGTTGAATAAATACCTAAAAATATCTTCTTCTCAAGAAAAGACACGGAATGTACATCTGTGTGTGGAGCTCTGTTAATCCGGTCATTCACGATCACTCTTACCGTGAACGCCCTGCTTTACATAACTGCACAGAAATCCATTTAGGATCGGTACACACATGCGATAGGTGTCGAACAAGTCATTAGCGACACAAAATGTCGGAAAAGCGATGAGTTAGCAGTTAGGTAGTGAGACATTATCTCCAGTTCTGTTCCAATTTCTCTTCGGTTTCAAAGGAACATGATGAGTAAATTATCGCTAATGACTTGTTAGGTATTGCAGCTAGACAAGAGGTTCGTGATCAGTGGACAACTACGATCAATGCACTTTAAGCAGATAATAACTTCTCTGCCGCTAATGGCTTGAGCGACTTAAAAAGAACGTGTGCACAAGGTATTAATTAGCTCATTCACGATCCATCCCCTTTCAGGAAATTCCCTATTATTCCACCCCTTCTAAACCCAAACCCACACCTTCCTCGATAGCATCAGCGAATGTCTCGCTGAAGTGTAGTGAATGGTTTCTTCCGTTTGGCAGTCACGGGAGACCCGAAGACACCAAACATGCATTCACCTCACAGTTCCCCCGCCCATTCCAAATGGCGTGGAGTGATGGAATTTGGGACGGGATGGACATAAGATTTTCCTCACCATCAAAATTCTGACTGGTTTCCTCACTGGCGATTTGTTTCGACCTGAAGTGCTCGGAATAGCGTTGCGTGGATTGATCGTGAATAACCTGCTTCAAATATGTCTTGCATCAAACAAAAGTACAATACACTAATGCTTTTGACACTATACACTATGCCCTTAAGAAAAACATCATTTAAGAATTTATTTTAAAATATCTTTAAACTATTTTACTTCATTTATCTTTCATACTGCACCTAAGCTACTGAGAATATGACAAAAATTTGAGCATCATCTTGATGTACATATTGCAATTAACGCCGCCCATATGGAAGTTAAATTACGCCATACGAAATGACGCAAAATGTTCAATTTCAACTCCTGATTTTGTAATAATTTTCACATACTTGTCTAGTGATTCGTTTTCTTATTAAAATATTAAACTGTACAAGTTCTCTGCAGACACACTGTATACTTATACACGTTTCGTAGTTTTGATAACTGAATAATTATTAAATATGACAACAGTTTTAATAAATACAATTATTTAAATCTATGATTTAAGTATAAGAATAAATTATTTGTTAGAACTTTGGCGGAGTGCGTTAAAATTGTCGCTTCAAAAACTTTTCGAGGTAACGACCACAACAGGAAACAAAGACATTAAACACATGCAGAAGACACAATTATGAACTTATTACTGAAAGAACACCATACTTAAGAATATGTTACTACGTTCAGCGGCCAACAAGAATAAAAAATTCTTTTTGTATAATTTTCATAGACTTTAACGACCTTAGTCTCCGGCATTCCCAAAATTAAATAGAATCGAAAGTAGACAGGAAATCCCAGACAGTCTTGGAGTTTGAGCATCTAAAAATCGCAATATATGTAAAAAGTAGTAGTCAGAATTATATGTTTGGTAGGTAAGCATACAAAAACAGAAGAAACAAAGTTTGATTCTGATCTATAAACCGAAAAATTTTGATTCAAATATGTAAGCAAACATTTTAACTCAAAAAGTTGATATTTTAGCAATAAATAAATGACTAAAATTAAAATTATAATTATTGAATTGAAATAATAAATATAATGAAACTATAAATTATATCAATTAAAGCAAAATTCACTTAAGTCATAGATTTATGCAGATAGGGGTACATATGTCGATAGTGATATCGTCATCTCTTCGGTAAAAGAAATAATGTCTCAAGTTATCTCCATAAAACTGGATTGTACCTGGACTGCCATAAACACTGTTTCTTTTGTGATAGGTGTTTTCTTTTCCTTTTCTTCAGCTGCCTATGCAATTATATTTTTATATCTTTTCATTTTGCAATTATTGCATTAAATTATTTATTTTGTTATGCATTCAGAATTTTTTTAAAGACATATATTTTTTATTTTATAATTATTTTTAGATTTATTCTTTATGATTTTTTTCGTGAATACATTTATGTCTATTTTATTGCTCTTTAGATTAAATGTTTTTAATTCAAATTAATTCTTTTGAATGCCTTACCTTTATTTATTAATGAAAAATTCTTTGATCTGATAATTATATGTGATGTTAATTTTCTTTGGTTCCTAAATTGTTTTTAGTAAGAGAAATGTAATTTGTATTTTATTATATTATATTTTATTTGTTAATTTCTCTTATGTTAATCGTCTTGTTAAATTTTATATGTTAATTTAGGAAAATTTTAAGTTAAATTATTGTTATTTTATTTGTTTCCTTGATTTGTGATACTTTCCTTTTATGCCTGTTTTATCTTGGACTGTTTTCATTTGTTACCTGTGGGACCTTTATACTGGGCGGTCTTGCTTCTCAGCGGCCTTTCTACTCATCTGCATGACTTCGGCTAGGACGGAGTCTGCATGCTTGCGTACTGGATATGTGCATTGTACTGGTAGATTACAAACATGTTAGGAAATTGAATGTATTAGATAAGTGCACCCGTTCTTTCTAATATGCACTTTCCATTTAAAATAAAAAAATAGGATTTAAACTGCATGCATATCTTCATCTATTCACTTGTTGCATTGCGGTAATCTAATTATAATATTTTTTATGTTAATATGTAAAAGAAAATTATTGCATAGATTTTCGTAGTAATAGAAGCTAAATTGGACAGGCTAAAAACACAGTTTTACATTCATTAAAATTATTAATTCGTTCTAATTATGCATTTTTTGGTATAAAGGTCCTTAATTACCTATTAATACGCACGTTGCGCGTGGAATCCGGACTTCAACAAAATGAAAAAAAAAAAAAACGCCCGCAATGACACGAGAAAGTTTTGAAAACAAAATCAAAACAAAAGATACATATTATTGATTTCCCCGCTTATTTTTCTTCGCGATAATAATATTTCAACTGTAGAAAAACAGTTCAGAGTACGTTAATCAAAAAAAAAATTGCAACGTGGAAAGAATGATTATTATAACAGCAAAGCTTATTATTCTACAAAATATTTGAGACAAATAAACACGTTAAGACACTGTCGAAAATAATAATCGAGGTCATTTACTTAAAGGTTATGACGTCTCTTGCTCTCTGCACCGTCAACCAATGAAATTGCAACAATGCATGCTCGGAAGACTCCTGAGAAAGTCTCGCGGGAGGAAGCTCGCTAGTGAAAAAGACTCTTTGAACTGACCAGGGAATATTTAATTTTAAAAAATGGAAAAAGATATTTTAACCGTTCTTGTTTTAAATCCGAAAGAAGTTTTACTGTTATAAGGTGAAAAAATTGAAAATCATCGCGTTATTAGAACGTCAGTTGTTAGAATTCGAAGAAATCCGAATGAAAATAAACATAAAACTGACTATTTTTTGAAAAATTCTCGAAATTTAGTAAATTACGTTAGACGTACGAAACAAACTTCATTACAACGGAAATCGTTTTCTCTTTCCGATGGTGCATCGATTTTTACGTACAATTATTCGAAATCATGCTATTGAGAAATTAGTGCGAAAAATCATCCAAAACAACACAAAACATTAAATAAAAAATTTTCTATATTAAATTTTAAAATTCCGGCTTCGAGGTGCAATCAGTCACCATTAGGACTACCTGTGTGCCAAATTCCATGGCTGTAAGTGCGATATATTAGTCTGGACATTGAGGACACACACACAGGCGCACACAAACATTTCCATTTATACTTATAGATAGGTCAGCGAAATCGTTAACACTCGGGAATGTGGCTTCGTGCCAAAAGAGATTCAGACCAGACGGCAACAAAAAAACTGAAACACCTTTTTTATAGCAGTTTCTTTCTTTTTTATTTATGCTAATTAAACCACGCGAAGATGCAGAACTCTGTTAATATCAAATAAATGTTAATACTAGAATTAATTTATTTTTCCCCTTATCGAATATCTTTTCGTTGAACTATTTTTAAGCACTCTGTCTGTCTACAAATTAGTATACATACCATGGGATACTGTTTGGATTCTGGGTTATGACAGGGGTTTTTTAAAGCTAAGTACAGCAGTTTCTTTTCTTTTTTTTATTCTATGCTGATTCATTGACGTGGATCTCCTTTTGAATAAGTTTATTTTTCCACTTCTGGGAGATCTCTACTTTCGTTTCAGTTAAAAAGGTTCCTTCTTTTTGATATTTAATTTTGGAATTGAATATTTATATATTTTGAAAATCGAAAGTTAGTGTCAATTGATTTATCATTTCAGTTTTCATGCTTTTTTTTATTTCTTAAACACTCTGCCAATGTGCATGAGATATTCTTCTACAACTTTTCTTAATAAATCTGTGATAATCATATCTGAGATATTGTTGGTAAGCTAAAATCCCGTCTTGGACGGGCACAAATTTTCTAGTATTTCATATTTAATCTGTTCTTTAACACGTTGAATTTTATGTCATTCATATACTAATGAAACTAACATTTTCTTCAATAAAATTTTTAATTACTAAAACTGTTTTAATTACTTCAGATAACATTTAAACTTCAGGGTTATTTTACGTCCTAGACATTGGCATTCAATATGTTAAAACAATATTTCAACTCAAAATTTATTAAAGTTTCCTATTTTTTATAAATAAAAATCGAGTGCTGTATTTTTTATTTATATAACAAAGTTTTTCTACAAGTTTATACTATGCAACTATGAAAGCTTTCTTGGATACGAAATGTGTAAAGGAGTCTCTTTAACAATCATATTTCAAAATTTCTTTGATGAACCGAAGCTGATTATTAATACGGAACGTTGCCAAATGGTATTCAGCATTTAAAATACAAACACAGTTACAGCAAAATTCCCTTAGGTGGTCACCGTTTTAATGTGGTCACTTTACTGAACTGCTAACTTTGTTTGGCATGAAATTTTTGTACCATTGGCCAATCAAATCCATGTGAACGGTTAGGTTGGTCGCTTAAAATATTTCACTTTAAATTTTCACTATAAATTTTTCACTTTAAAATGACAGAAAATTTTTTGTTGTCCATCAATTCATTCAGAAGTTATTGGCACAAAACGGAGACATTTGGTAATATTTGGAGTTACCACTATTTTAAAAGAAATATTGCTTATATAAAATTTTAAATTTAAACAAAATTAGTTCCCCACGGATCTTTTCGTCAAGCTTTATTTAAAGCCCGAATGTTTATGTTTGGGCTGGTAAATACCAATATAGTTTAAGATAATCTTGATAGTTTTCTACTTAGTCCGACTAAGGTCACAATACCAAATCTTCGACGTTTTAACGAAACGCGACAACCGTTTCCAAAGTACGGACGATCACACGTGCGTTTTTTTAATGCGAAATCAGTCTTCGAAATTTTCCCTCTCGAGAATTTCTGCTCTCTAGCTCAACAGACTGGCGAATTCAACACAATTGTTTGTGTGAAACTTTTGAAAGAAATACATAAAAAAATCCATTCCAATTTATTCGTACTTGAAAAAGAAGCAAAGGTGTCTGTAATTTAATTAATGTTTCAAATGTTTGCTATTTTTTCTAGCATTCTTACCTTTCAACTAAAAATTTCCATATATAAATTATATAGATTCTTAAATATTTCTCTGAAGTATGAAAGTAATCCAAAGAATTCCAGATTTATTTTGGATCGCGCAGATTTCTTTTACCACCAATATAAATCTTTTAGATTTTAGATACAATGAGTAACAAATAGTTTATTACAGTAGTATTTACGTCCCATTTCGAAGCAACTCGAGGAATGTTTTGTGACGCACGTCGTAATTTTGAACCGCGGTCGCAAGACGAGGACAATACATCAACTTTTAAGAGGTAATTATTAAAATTAGGTTGTAATTGGGTACAATTAATTAAAAAGTGATGGCAATGTAAATCAAATCAAAATATAAAATGACCAATAAATTAGCTGAATGACATGAAAATAAAATAAATGAAATTGCAAATATTTCAACTGAAAAATTTACATTTGTAATAAAAAACTGTAAAGACAATGTGAAAGTAAAAAAACAATTGCTTGAAATTTAGATATAAGAACATTTAGTGTGAGTTAATGGTTTTTGAAATCATTATGCCTTATTTCGTAAAGGTAGGGATATTTTTGAACTTCAAGAAACATAAGTCATAATCATCACTATCTCCAAGTAGTATTCCACGATAGAATTATTTTAAATATCTAATTTAAGGAACAGAACACTCAAAAATATCAAAGGAAATTACGATTAGCAGTAAAAAGAAGCAGAAAGAACCGCTTACGAAATGAGCCCGGAACAATTCCTCGGCGGTAGCCGCAGGAATGCAACGACTGAATTCCCAAAATATTGCGAAAATAACTCAGTCTGGTCACCCGTGAAGTTCAATATACAATCAATAAATTGTTGCTCGGGAGATCGGAGAGCGGCGGCCGCTAAGAGACGCTTGTGGGGCTCTACAGGGGCTTCACAGTGGTCCTGTTTCGTTTTCTAGAGAGATTAAAATCATAGCGACGAAACTGAAAACAGTAGACACTTGAAATTTGCACAGTTTAAAGGAATTGGACTTCAAATGTATTCCATAAAATTTCATAACTATCGTTTGGATATTCCTTGATTTGCATTAATTTATTTAATTCGTGTTCATTGTTCTCAATGGAGGGAACTGTTGTAACCTGCGGAAAAGTTAATAATTAGTTATATAAAACATAAAACAAACTGATAAATTTTATAAAATGAAGGAAATAGCTTAGAAATACGATTTGTGAAATTTTAGTAAAGTCCGGAAGGTATTTTTTTATTTTTAACATTCTAAATATTTGCAATCTTAAAATATATCTAATAAATATGTTCTAAGATTGTAATAAATAATTGTGCGATATATTTAAACGCTTTATCAAAACGATTAAAAAGTGAAAGAATTTGGTTAATATAACATAAATGTTATATAAATTCGATTAAATCTTACAAGAATTACTTTTAAGAGTAAATTTGCAGCCGTTTTCCTAAAAAGAATATGAGAATTCAGGAAATATTCAAAAACATTTTAATAACTAACTTTTAAGCGTAATAGATAAGTGAAATGCTTTTCGTCGTTTGAATTATGTTTTATATTATTTGTTATTTATGAAAAATATTTGTGGTAAATTTTCCCAATCTTATCGTCCTTTTAGCTATAGCTGAAGACAGCGCTTGAGAAGTTGCCACTGAAGCAAACTAACTGTCTTTAAAATTTCAAATCGCGTTCTGACCTATTCCAAAATTTTCGCGTTTTTGGTGTGTTTATGTTAACTACTAAATATTGAAATCGATTTAAAATACTCTTGAAACCATTCAGCGTTTATTTCTCCAAAAGTTCAAATGCATTTTTGATTGAGTATCCACCCCCTTAAATTCTATAATTTTTAATAAAATTTTCGAATTAATATCGTTTAAATTTCTATTAATTAACATCTAGGCTAAAACAAGTTAATTTAGTCTTTCAACAGGTTTTTTTTACTCTGATATTTATTTTTGCGTCATTGAAGGAAGCATTGAAAATTCTTCACTGACATAGATGACATTAAAAAATAAAATAAATGAAAACGTCGGTCGTTATCAAGTTAATTTTTAGACAATTTATGGCAGAGAGAGTGCAGAAATGATTTAAGGTAGTCTAAAGGTGTGAAAAGTTGTGCAAATGTTTTAAATTCACTTTTAAATTCTGAACACTTAGTGTAAAAAAGGCTTTTTAAATTATAGTATAAAATATGGAAAATATTAAAATGATGTTCTGAAAACGGTATCGTTTACTTTCCCTGGAATACGACATCATGAAAAATCTAAAATTAGACAGATAAAGAGCAATGTAGGACTTTACAGAACGAAATCCGAAGGATCACTGAAACGCGACTGAAGTGTTCGAAAGACATTCTTCAACTTCAACTTACGTAAACCTCCTAAGACTACATGTTTATACAAACGATTCTCTACCTACCCCCAGAGAAAATAAACCCATTTTCCGATCTCGAAATTTCGCTTTTTGTCGCGCTACAAACTGAAACTGGACCACTGTGGGCCGTAGCCAAAAACTGTACTTGCGGCAACAACTAACAAATGAAGTAGTTTGTTTGTCTTCGGGTTACTCTACGTTAGACTTCGCTGACAACCAAATGTATAATTTCTAAACTTTGTGTGCGATGAATCTATTATGTGCGTCTTGCAATCAAAACAAAGAGGAACAATTTTTGGGTGGATTGATTACTTTTTTCCACGTTACAGGTAATTATAATTTGGGCTTAATTTTTTTAAAGAAATAAAAAACTGACAAACATCGATATGAGTAGATATGTGACACGTTATTTATAATTTTACATACTTGAAAATGATGAACAAAAGATGTTTCTGAATAGAAACAAAAAATTTAATTCCCGGCAATTTAAATATTACTAAAATACAGGGTCTCTAAAATTAAATTTCCATTTTTAAATGGACATAAATGGAACACTAATGGACAAAATGTTATCAAACTTGGTAGTAGTTTTCAGGAGATCATGGGATTTTATTTTCAACAAAAAAAGTTCGAAAACTCACCATCAGCGGAGACGTGCACGGTATGCAATATTTTTAAACGAAATAAGACATGAAAGCATCCGATTAAAATGTTTTTAATCATGTTACAAACCATGTTCAAAGTGAAGTCAGCAGATCTGATATTTTTATTCTCTTTTTATGTATGAGATCTATTGTTCACGGAATTGCTAATAAATGCTCCATTTAAGTAAATTAGATCTAGTAGCTAGAACTAAGACGGCATCTTATATTTTGTACAATCTATTATCTCACTCTAGACTGTGATAAAAAAAATTCAATGAGGGAGTCTTAAATGTGCTATCAGACTTCCCCTTTGTATTTTAGAGTTTTGCCCTCCTGTCATCGAATCTCGTATATTTTACATCTCCACTATCAGGACTAATAACATGTTCTCTAGATGACAAAAGAACTTGCTTTTATCAGTTACAGAATTGATGATAGATCTGACAAATAATTTATTGATTAAATAAGAAACATGATATGCTTAGGAGAATATTTCACTTGCAGATATATCTTAATGTCAAACCAGACAGGAGTATACTTTTTCACAACGTAGTTTACAAGCATTTTTAATAAAAATGAAAAACAGTAAGAGCCATTTTCCACATGTCAGCCATTACATCAGGAGTGACTGAGAGATCCAGGATATCTCAGTATCATAGATCATCTCTAGATATGGAGGAAGGCAATGTTGGTTTTTACTAAGATCAAATTTTTTGTTCAGTCACTGGAAAAAAAATGAACCATCCGGCATTTTTTCGCCTTCATTCATCGAATATTAAAACAACAGGTACCAATTTTCAGGAAATAACGACTAGTAAAAGATTCCATGCCAAATAATTTCATAAGGGGTCATCTACATATTTATAATTGCACTAACTTTTAATTTTCCAACGGCAAGATACATTTTTATTGATAGATTTCAAAACTCCATGAAAATTTATGGCAGGAAACCAAATATGATCACTCCAGGTGTATTTGTTTTGAAATTATAATCAAATGAAATTTTGAGTTTCTAATATTTAAGTAAAATTTTGAATTTTTTTTACATCTTGAGAAATAATATAGGTATTGCCTTAGAATGTTTTGTTTTAACAGTATGAAGTATCCTATTTTCGGCACTTATAATTTTATTTTACAAAAATTTTGATCGCATGGAATTTTTTATCAAATTTTTAGGAAATTTTTTTGAATAGTAACACTTAAAAATTTTAACACTAGAATCCAAGCAGATGCCCATTTGACAAGCCTATGAAAAATTTCAGCATATTCGTACTAGTAGTTTTGAAGTTAGATTAAATGTTCTATCCTTGTTGTAAGAGGGAGCAGCATTTATTTCGGAAACGTTTTCATTATTAAATATAATCATTACACAATTTTATTTTTAAAAAATTTATATATATAAAAATTTAACAATCTTTATATATAATTTAAAATTTTATAAATTAAAGTGGTACATTGCTTCACAAAAATCATTCTTATACGAAGAATTATGTACTACCAATACCCTATCGACTGAAAAAGAAAACCCAAAAATTAAGTAGAAGGCATTGAAAGTGAGAATAAATCTCAACAAGTTATTAATTTTAATACACATACTAACATTTTATTAAAGCAACGAATATTCTCTTTTATTCTATTACTTCCACTAAAAAAAGACTAAATAAATACTTAGGCGTTATTAAAATTTTAACGCTTTGTGATCAAAATTTATTCAAGCTAAAATGAAGAATTACAGAAAACTTTCAGAGTTATTGAATATCATAATATTTACAGAACAAAATAAAATCTTTTGAAGAATAATTCTGTATCACAGGATTTTTTACATATCAAGTTTTATTGATTGGGAAACTTAGATCATTACTTTGAAAATAGCATTTAAAGATTGAAATAATTTAAAATGCTAGAACTGACATTTAAATGAAAGCAGAGAAATTCCCAATCTAAATGTGAAGATGAAGCCTTTTTCATTTAGAAACAAAATGCCGAATATTTTTCTATCTCCGCGATATTGAAACACTTGATGAAACAAAACGATAACAAGCAATTCCAGAAAAATATTTTTATTGACGTAAGAAAATAAAAAAGTGTTTACTTGGCGTAGAGAAAAAAATGAAATAAATACATATCAATTCTTTTAAAAATTCTTACCAAAATAATTCTTTGTGATATTTTAAATTATCATATTAAAAAGAAATTGTATTCTTTAAATAATTATTTATAAAATATTTTTAAAAAAGTATTCTCATATGAAACACTAGCCATTATGCCGATAACCAAGACGAAGAGTTGCTAGTATAACCATCCAACTTGATAATTTGAGTTGCCATATTGGCGTTGATCCCAACCACACAATGTACTTCGGTTGGCTACGAACGTCAAAGCTGCAGTAAATATCAAAAGGCACTTACCCATATTAATTCTTGTTTTGTGAAACTTTTTTTGGTAAGTTCAAGTATACCTAACCGGCTAAGGTCAAGAATTCTTAAATTGAACTTTTCTAAATAATCTAAAGATTAAATCACTTAGAATTAAGATATTACACAACATTTTATATTTGATTACAGCTTGAAGTACGCTTAAAACTCAGAAATGTATTAATTCATTACACTTTCAAGAGTAAACGTAAATTTTATAGTAGAATGAAAAAGGGGAAATTTACATCGGTGATCCCAAAACATGTTTACCTACATACCATCACAATGGCTATTCAGATTGGAAGGGAAATCCCTTCCAATAGACCATAAGAACAAAGATCAAATAGGTATGGCACACGAAAATTTGCAACTATCTCACAATCTAAAAAAATTATGTAGGATCAAGTATCCCTAGTTTCCTCTCCTGGAATATGAAACGGAACCATTAAAACGGTCACCATCTTGAAACAAAATTAAAAAAATAAAAATCTTAACATACGTCGTATTTAACGACTTCAAGGAATATCCATGACAAATTCGAAGAAAATCAACTATGAGTTTGATTTGACTGCGTAACATGCTAATTTACAGACAATTAGATGAAATGTTGAACGATCGAATTTAAACAGGACCTGACTTAGCTCGATTTATAATTTAGGAATTCGTTTGTTGGTATCTATTGTAAAACATTTGCTAGTCGTTTGATATAGGCTTTTGAACGTTTGTTTCATAATTTACAGGAAGTCCTTTTCTAAATCATAACCTTTTGAACATTTTTTGTTAAGATACATCTTGTTAATACTTCGATGAATTTGAATGATATAAAATTAGTATTAAATCAAAATAAGCTCTTACCTGTCAGAAGAAGACGTTAAAGTAACAGTCACGCATCTTCCATACATTTTATTTGACGGAAGCCGCACATTACATCACGTACAGACAGTGGCGGTTCGTCAGCTCTAAAACAATTACTGCTACAAAACTTGTATAAACCTAAGTTGTAGGAAATTTTGTGCTACTTATTTTGGTATGTAGTGATGATATACTACAAATTGATAGTTTTGAGTTATAAGCAAAACAACCCCGGGGGGCGGGGATAATTTTCTTTCATGTTTTTTGGTCATAACTAAAATTTCAACAAAAATTATTGGTGGCAATTCTCAGATTCGTAATCTGCACCCAAAAAAAGATAAAGAAGTAAAAAAATACAAGTCGTCCAGTATTGGATTTAAAAAAACTACTTAACGACTCAACTATGAAAAAGCGAAAAAAGGATAAATGAGGAAGTCGCGCCCATCGTGAGCTGCTCCGGAGTGCAGCTCATATGAATTCAATTTCAAGCGTAGAAAGGGTTGCTTTACTCCCGCTTCGCTTTGCTTATTGCGTTAATTTCATATCCTGAGGAGGGGCAAAATTTTCTGCAGCTCTGGTCTGTCTTTCTCTTAATTCTTGATAGATTTTCCATCTTCCTTTTACATTTTTTATTACTTCTGTGCCACTTTCGCTGATTACTGTATTCTGGAAGTGGAAAACTAAGCCAATTAGGATAAGAAGGAAAATACAATGTTTTAAAATAATTTCAGGGGGGACTGCAGCTCTGCAGCTCTTATGGACGAGCCACCACTGGGTACAGAGCAAGCACAGAACGACACATCACATAGCAAGACAATCGTTAGAGAGAGAGTGTGAACAATATATAAAATGAAAGTAATGCAGCAGCGCCACCAGGCGTCACTTTTGAACTCAGATAGTTTCAGCACAAGTGATATTGAAAGAAATGTTCGCTTTTTTTCGACATAATTATATTTCCTTGCATAATTTTTAAGATAGTACAGTGAAATATATTTACAACGGTCACCTTCCGTTCCAAGGAAAATAGGCCACTCTGAAGAGATTTCATGTTCGAAATTACAAAATAGATATCTAGCAAGCTCTCATTCTTTATTTCTGGCAAAGGGAATTTTAAGAATAACCAAAAGAAAAAAAATTACCTTATTCGAATATACATATTTTAATGAAAGGATACAATTTGTGCTTGTATGAATCTTAAGCTTTTTCGGATGTATCTTTTTCCAATTTTGATTTTTAATGGAAGAGTACATACCGATTGATTATTTGGTAGTTGTTTTGTAATGAACAATACTATCATCTATTTTTCTTGGACTCTCTTCAGCTGCAAATTTGATTTGCTGTTGGTTGCAACCTATATCATAAGCTTCTTTGTCAGAGTTTGATTCAGTGTCTGAAAGGCTCAAATAAAGTCTTGAATGCTCTACCACGGTAGAGACAGAAATTCACTTTTCTCTTCACATTAAGAAAGGAATATTTAATTTCTGTCTAATATCCTGTGGCCATTTTGAGTGCGTTTGCTTTTTGAAAGTTCTTTCTTTACTCTTCATGAAAGTTGAAAAAAGTTCTAAATATAGTTTCCCCTACAAAACAGTGTAATCCGCTCAAACTTCCATAATAAATTTGCTTCTCAATGTCATGCGGACTTCGCTTCCGTGATTATCAAAATTTAGGTGAAATCCATGCAATTGAAAATAACTCCTTTTCCTATGTGTTTTCATACTGTGGTGAAAGTAATTGAGACTAAGCACTGGTACTCACGTAAACAAACCAATCTTGATGATGAGTAACTAATACCTTTCCATCGGATAGCATTCTATTATAATAATATATTTCGCAGAAAGGAAAGCAAATCGCACCATTTTAAAAATACCGAGTAGAAGTGCATGTGGTCTGGCACTCAATGAACTATCTAAGTCAATTCTTATTTCCGGCAATGCTAAACTAAAGATAGACTGAAAATTAGCAGGACCTCACGCCCCGCCTTTTTGAAGCAATATAAAATTAATTTTAAATTGATTTTTTAACTTTATATAATTTAATACCTTTTTGAATATTTTTCTGAAATTTGTTTTCACATCTGATATGAGCATGAGACCGCATGTTCCTACCAAAGGTAAAAAAAATATTCGTTATTGTCTGTTAAAAATTTAGAATTCTCTTCCTCTTTCAAATTTCAAAAAAACTAGATAGGTGGTGTTGCTTGTTAAGCGACCATGCACAGGTTTCACTGTATATAACTTGAGTAGTTGTCAGAGGTAATCCCCCGATAGTACAGCGCTTGCAAATAAGCATCTGATAAAATTTGAAAAATAATGATAATAATATTAAAATTATCAACTACAATTCTTACTTTCTCGTATAGAAGTATATAAGGAGAGAGTATTGTAATAGTCGAAATTAACCATTCTTTTAGCAATGTGAAGAGAAAATTGAGCTTCCGACTCTGCCGATCAAGAGTTCGATTGTGCATTGCAAGCGCTCACTCGGACTCTTACAAGGAAAGTGCTGAAATGTGTTTCGACCATCAACAAATGAAACTTTCAGCTCAACAGTCTTTAGGTAAAATTTATGATTTTATTGCCCATTCCTCAAGAACTACAGATTTAACGATTAGGGATTTATTTTTTCCCTCCCCGAAAAAATTCAAAAAATTACTTCGGAAAAAGATAAAAGATACAGGAAAACACAGGGCAGATATTAGTCACTTTGAAATTAGTTTAAACGCAAGGAGTTATTCTTTTCTTTAGTATCTGTTAAATTTATTTTGAACTAGGCCTATTTTTTTAGATTCTTGATAAAAGAATTCGCAATTTTAAAAATTAAGCTGAAATTATTTTAATTAACATATTATTCAGTATCTCATCGTATCAGAATTCAGATTTAATTAAACAGAACTTTGACACTATAAATATATTACTTGCTGTTAATTAGCATTCCTTGCAGGTGAATTGTTTTACAACAACGAAACGTAATGAGAACATTTAACCTTTTTTGAATGTATTACGTTGATTACCACTATTTAAGTGATTAATGAAGATATAAAAATTTGACTTCTTCAGCTTTCGTCATTTCCTCATTTCTTCGAGCTGAAGATTCTAAACAACGCTACTCTAAGCTCAAGAGTTGCATATTAATGAATAATATGTCAGCTGCTCTTCAGATTCGGGGAGATGCAATTCATCGGTGTCCCACCATTTGCATACACATAATGGTAGTTATTCGAAAGCCGTTGAAGAAAGTTTAAATACATTAGTTTTGTAAATTTATTATTTCCTTCTAAAAATAGTGGGAATGAATATTGTAATAAGATAAGAAATAACTTGTTTAAATTCAGACCCTATTCATTTGGTGTTTTATTCTTCGTCGATTGATCCTCTTATATCTAAAATTTTAAGAGCGGAATTGCTGGAAAAAAAGATAGTAGGTGTAATCCATGGCTCATATCTGGAAACTGGAGGTTACAGTCCAAGTTTTATAAACGATCGCAGCGCCAATCAATGGGAAAGATGGCTGCGGATTTGTATCGAAATTTAGACAAATCCGTCTCAAGTAAGATTGCATGTTGTCTATTTATGAACACCAAAACAAAAAAATAGCTAGATTAATCAAATTTGATATTTTTGTGGGGGTTTACATCACAATTGAAGGTGAATAGCAAAGTTTGGACAGAATCCAACAACAAGTAGGCTGTCCGCATTCGTACTATTTGAATACAGTAAGTTAGAAACGCAACAAAATGGATTAATGTAATTTCTCTGTGTGGGTTTTAAACCAAAACTGCGGATCTGTCCTAATTTTGACAAAAATCCATCAGATATGTGCTACTGATTTAACAAATAAATGACTTTCTTCAGTGGCGAATCTAGGATTTTGGTCTGGGGGGGGGGGGGGGCGGAGGGCATAAAAATTTTGTATCGTCGTTACGAAGGTCAAACCTCAAGGCTAAAGAAAGCCAAAACTGTTTAACTTTGCAGACTTTACTCACCTGACAGTACGAATTATAAAGAACAATACAATACTTTCGATAATTTAATAAAAATTACAATGAAATAACTAGCCAAAAAAATGTCTTCGACCGCATCAAAACTACAAATACAAGTGGAATGACTACAAAAGTAGGAAAATTTTCGAGCCTGTGCAGGCAGAAAACAATGTTGAAACGTTTTTATTATTTTTAAAAGAGGGAAAATAAGAAAAAACTGTTGTAATGATTTTAAATAAATTCAAGAATTCTGAGCTCCCCGTTCCTGGATTCGCCACTGACTTTCTTATATGGAATTTTGTTACAACTGTATCGTAGCAAAAAAAATTAAAAATTGCAGTAGCTAGATAGGGTGACACACACAATTAGTGTTATGAATTTCATCACAAATGTAATAGGCTTAAAATATTTTGGTCATTTTTCGAACTGTAAAAAAAAACCGTTTCATATACAACACTATAACAGTCAAAAATATAAACCTGCATATTATGTTGAAATACATCACTTTAAAACTTTCATGAATATCTTAATTTAAAATTAAAAATCAGATAGTGCGTAGGAGACGCAGAAATGGAAGATAAATAAATTTTTCGTTTTTTACAGATATTTACTTTCACAAAGAGTAGAATAACGTCACTTAACATGCAATACCACCTATCTCAGTTTTTTGAAATTTCAAAGAGGAAGAAAAAACTTAATTTTATTAAACCACTATGTCTTACTTTAATAAATATAACATTGAAATTTAGTTGCAATCTTTGTTAATGATTTTTTTGAAGAGAGTGAAGGACACAAAATGTCTTTGTCATTTTTTGATTAATAGTTTGTGATATTAAATTGAATTTGCCTCTAATTAGGTTTGTTTTTCTTCTTGATGGCAATTGGCCCTCATTCATACAGTTTATATTAGTTGTCATCAGATAACTAACATTAACTGGAAAATGGTCTGTGAATATTACATTGAACTTGGGATATCTCGAACTTCGATATTTCGAAAACCTTGATATCTAGAAAAACTATTTTTCCCCTTGAAATTTCGTTTTAAATTTCTAACGCTAATTTCAATTCCTATCTGGAAGAGTTTTCACTCCAAACCCTTATATGTCGAATTCTTTTCGAAGACAAAAAAGTAGTCAAAGGGTTTAGAAGGTCTCACATAGGGGATGCTTCCCAGAATTTGCTGAAATAGGGACAATACTACTCCCTTTACATCCAATTGGATATTCAAGGTCGCATAGTAACGGCTGCATCCAATTAGTGTCATTCTGACCAATTTGTTGCGGAATCCTATTAAGTGTTGTCTTTATGTAACAGGTTCAACAAACTTGACCACACGCGTTAAATCAGTCTGCGAAAAACGTTTGTGGGATGTTGTTGGACTAAAAAGTGGGTGAATTGCCAGTTCGAGTTGCAAAAATAGAAGGTGGTGCAATGGAGACAAAAACGGTGAGTGTTAAACGAAAGTTGAACGTATTGATAGTAAAGAAAAAGTTTTAGAAGCTATCGATAAAGGCGCGAAAAAAGGACAAATCGCCAAGGATTTTAAAATTCCAGCATCGACTTTATCTGCAATATTAAAGGACAGAGAGAAAATTACAAAACTTTTTAAACTGAAAAAAAGACCTATGAAGAAGATTCGAATTGCTGGTTATCCTGACTTAGAAGAATGCCTCATAAAATTGTTTAAACAATGCAGAGTTTGTAATTTACCTATTGGAGGTAATGAGTTGAAAGAAAAAGCGGAGCAATTTGCACAGAACCTGAGACACAAAGACTTGAAAAGCTGCAATGGATGGCTGGAAAACTTTAAAAACCGTCATAACATTGTTTTTCGAAAATTGTGTAGCGAAAGTCAATCAGTGAGTGATGAGCTTTGTTCGGAATGGAAAAAAAATCTCCCTGGTATTCTGGAAGAATATTCACCGGTCAACATATCCAATGCTGATGAGACTGGACTTTTCTTCAAAGCATTGCCAGACAAAAGTGCAGTTTTCCAAAGAGAAACATGCCATGGAGGAAAAGAAAGCAAATAACGAGTAACGTTACTTTTCGTTACGAACATGAGTGGGACTGAGAAGCTTACTCCATTAATGATTGGAAAATCTAGAAACCCAGGGACAATTGTTTTATTCATTGATAACTGCACTCTTCATAGCCTTATCCCTGAAATGAACTCAGTAACGGTGGTTTTCCTCCTACCTAAACACGACTTCCATGCTGCAACCTCTAGATCAGGGTATAATAAGAAGTTTTAATGTTTTTTACAGGAAGGAACTTGTAAAAAAGTTTCTGGATTTAATTGATAAAAAACAGAAAATGAAACAGTTTAATATGCTTGATTGTATGAGGATCGCACTCAGAACCTGGATGAACGTTACACAAAAACAAACAAAAACTGTTTTGAAAAAGCTGGTTTTTCTATTGTGGAAAGTGAATCAGATGAGGAGCAGGAACTCCGCACAGAAACATTGAAGTGTCAAAAATGGAAGAAGGTTTCAAAAATTCTCAACCTTTCTGAAACGATAACGTTTGAAAAATTTACGGAGTTCGAATCGCAGGTTCAAATGCGTGGACTGATGATTGAGATCGTTTCTCAAACAATTTCTTCGCCGTCGAGTTATGCGGAAGAGGTGGATGTGCCAGCAGAACAAAACATTACTGCTTCTCAGACTAAGGATCTGTTCACATACTCCGACGCTTCATGGAATGTTCAGAAAACGTGGAAAAAGAGGACTTCGCAGCAATTTTTCGTATTAAAAACTTGGTAGAAAAGCAATTTGAAAAGAAGTGTCGCCAGGTCACTATGCTGGACTTTTTTAAGAAATTCAAAGTTATGGTAGGTTATTACAAATACATTGTGATTTAAAAATTTTATACTTCTATGTAAATTAATATCACTTTTATGAATTAATATGCAAATTATTGCTGTATACAGACATTTAACTCTATCTGGCTCTAATATTGTGCAATATATTCCTTACCTTGTAATTATGTGCAATTTTTAATGCTTGGGGGGGGGGGAAACTTTGTTATCTCGAAAACTCGCTATCTCGAATTTTTTCCGGTTCCTTTCGATTTCGAGATATCGAGAGTTTACAGTAAATAAATTTGTTTCCAGTTAAATTTATTTGTACTTCTCTGGGAGAAATTGGCAACCTCTTTCTGTCCTTTTCTTCTTCTCTTCCTGTTTCTGTCATTTTCAACAGATAACTAGCATTAACTGGATCATGTCATGAACACAAAATTTTGCACATGCCTTTCTTAACTGAATTTAACATTGTAGTGCAGTTCCAGTCTTTGTCAATTCATTTTCTTCAAGAGAGTGAAGGAAACACAAATGTCTTTAATTTTTTTCTTCATGGTCTGTGAATGTTAGCTTAAATCTGCTTCTAGGTGGATTTATTATTAAATTTGCTTCCAGTGGAATTTTTTTAAATCAATTCAAATTCTTATTAAAACTTCAAATTTTTTTTAAAAATCGTATTAAAGTTTCAAGGTCCCCATTCCTATATTCTAAAGGGTCTTTGGGCCAAATTTCTTCGCTCCATGTCTAGCGATCTGCTCTGTAAGCCGTCAACATTCAGACACACATTATCCTTTACTATTATTAGAGATTTATTTCAAGTAACTGCGAAATAACTTTTATCTCTCCGCATTTAATTATTTTGTAGTTTCGTAGCAGTAATGTATTTTCCAAACTAAGTGAATATTTGAGAGAATCTGAGAAGTTAATTTACAGCGAGCAGTTAATTCACATTAACAAATTCTTGAAATAATTCTTCTGATTGTAAACAATTTTATAAAATCGCATGTCAAACTGAAAGAAATTAATTTGGGTCTGTTCACACACATCTTTAGAATTCCTTTAATTTCTTAATAAAATTCTATTGAAGTAAACATATATACCCATTCTCAAAAATGCTGAAATATCTAAACTCCTCAACAGGTGTTGTGGCACTTTATTTGAAAACAGCAATTACGTAGGGGGTTCCTCTGCATACCTTCATTTCTTCGATACTTTTCTAAAATGCAATTAATATAAATTATTTACATTCTTTCGAAGTTATTTTGTTGTTTAAAATGTCGAAAGAGCACATAAAAGTACTTGGTTAACTGTAAAAATGGAATAAAACTAAATTAAATTGCGGCTGTGTTATCAAATTACAGTTATTTGTCAACAAATTATAATTAATTGTCTTTTTATGATAAAGATTTCATTTTTCAATAAAAACTAATGAATTTCGAAAACACTACCAAGTCAACAAATATTTTTCAATTTCGAATCTAATTGGAGTATTATTGATGGGAAAATCAAATTATTTTAATTCCAAAAAAACAACGTTTGGCAATTCTTAATCGTATAAAAACGAATGTATGATTATGGCTATTATTTCGCCTTAAGATTTTGAAATAAATTCAGTTCATAAATAATATTAATAATGATAAATTAATATTAATATAAATAATATTAATAATAAATATAATTAATGAAAAATATTAAATCCAGCAAAACAACATTTTTTCAACACCGCTTTTTTACGCTTGGCTTTTTACCGTTTACCAGACGATGAACATTCTAACTATTGCTATTTTCCTTAAATGGAAAAACGAAAGAAACGTTTCCCGCTCACAAAGACTTTCGAATGCAAATGTATTCCCGGTAAGGTGAATTAACTGATCCAACTTCAGACATATTTGTTGTTTCATATTTCAGTCTTTAATGTATCATTTACTTAATAGGTAAATATTATTTACTATCCATAAGTGCTAAAATAAATTTTCAAAGATGGACAATTCGCTGAAATTATCTAGAAAAGTGTATTTTACACAGAATTTGATGCCTCGTGTGTGTTTCTTTCAGTGGCATAGAGAGGGTAAGTGGCGTTATAGTCACAATATGATCTTTCGCCCACCCTCCGTCATCAGCAGTCGAATTATTTTGTGTAAACGGTGCCCGATACATGGTATTTCATCGCCCCCTTCCTCCTTTGATTATAAAAAGTTACATAAACACATTGTTTTTGCCACCACGGTCAGTGGCGTAGAATGAGAAGGCTGCGTCCTGAAAATAATGATTTTTTTACTTTCTCGTATACTAAGTACAATAAGAAAGTATTTTAATCGCCAAAAAATTCGAACTCAAGATTTTGACGAATCTCCACGTTTTAGACCTCCCTGAGTCCGAAAAACACAATTTTGGAATTATGTCTGTCTGTGAACACGATAACTCGAAAACTATTAGATCTACGGGTATGAAATTTAGTATATGAGCTTACACATAATTTTGGGTTAGCACGCCAAAACGGCGGGGCTTTCACGGAGACATGTGCAAGTTTCCAGTTCCACTGTTAGGCATAATTTTTCAAAAATAAAAAGAACGATGAATTTCGCAAAAGTAGCTCACGAGAAATGTCCTAATGCAGGTTAGAGTCTTTTTCACTTCAGAATTACGAAGATGCAAAAAGAATTGCTTCACAGGTCGCAGGTGTTTTTTAAGTCCACGAGATCACCAATATTGTGTTTTGATTAAGCACCCAAATGATAATGTAAGAATTGAATATGTGCATGGTATGTAGCTGGCTCTAATTATA
>BGPR01006160.1:0-79585 GCA_013235015.1 Araneus ventricosus | reverse complement strand
CAAAGGGCATAGCTAGCCTTCTCGTGAATGCCAGCTTAAGTGAGGTTTTGTACTCTTATATCTTGGCGTGTTAAGGCACGATTACACTTGCTAGCCAAAAGGTTTGCGAATCGCTCACTAGCAGCTGGTTCTCAGGTGTGGGCGGGTTTTTTGGCTCGACTTGAGCGTTTCGCGAACCAAATCCTGTTGGTTTTTCTGCGAACACAAAGGAATTCGCAGATCACGTTGGGACGTGTTCAAGTGTAATTGGTCAGTCCGTGAACCTCCTTCGAACCAGCTAGATCCAATCTTGCAAACCAAAGTGTATTCCAAAGCACTTCCAAAGACCTCTACTGACAACCGATGACTGATAGTTCGAAGTGGGTTTGCCATTTTCCTATGGTTTGCGGTTGATTCGTCTTTAAAATTATTTCTTCCGACGGCTCGCAAACCGTTTGGCAAGTAAGTGCATACGGGCTTTTACAAAATTTGTCTCGAAACTTTTTGATACCACCTCGTATATAGCTTCAAGCTAATGGGAACGTCTAATGTTAGCTTTCGAGTCCATATTTAAAATTCAAATAAGATCTGTAAGGACAGATTTTCTCCCTCCTGTTAACCTATGTTCGCCTATGTTTTTCTGCCATTTATTCATGTCAAAGATTTTGCTTATTATCAATACCTTTTCCATATTTTTAATTTCTTTAACGCCTGTTCCAAAAGTTTATATAGTTATTCAGTACTTGCCAGCATCTCTTGCTTCAAAAAAATCTATTTTTATTTCGTTCCATGTCGTGAAAACTCTTGGTGTTTCATTTTTGAAGTTATAATCTAGCTTCAATATTGCATGCTTATCTCAAACCGGAGGGAAGTTACGACTTTTTCATAAGATGCCTGTGAGATTGAAAGGTGATCGGTTGAGAGCCTTGCCAATGTCGTAGCTCTGAATTTTTAATTATAACTAATATCTTATTTTTATTTCTTTACGTGCTATGAAAGCTCTTGGGCAATTTATTTTTAGGTGGTAATGAAAATTCAATATAACATTATATTTTCAATATTGCCAAACCATATTGAAATTATGGATTTTCCTAGCAGATTCCCAGCTGATATCAATGTTGAAGGGCGACTAGGCGAGAGGCTTGGCTCAGTTCGTAGCTCTGAAAAGTTAATTATGATTTAAAAGCGATGTTGCATTTTCCTAGCAATTAGCTATTATATTATTATTTACCACTTAAGGCTTGCCTCTGTTTCTTACTTGTTTATCTCTGTTTCTGAATTTTCGTACTTGTACTTTCTTAATATTTGTAGAACATTTGAGAAATCTGAGCTTCATTTAGTAAATAAATTTCTTTTACTCTTGTTAAATAAATTTTATACTAAATAAGAATATTTTTTGCAAACTTATATCACCTTCCTGTTTTGCTTATGTTTCGTCAATAATTATCGGAAACAGAAGAGGTTTCATATAACAACATATTCAAAATTAATTAAACTGATTAATTAATTTTCTAATTAATAAATTGTCGGAGACGCAAGACAACATTTTGCATTAACTTAATGGAAAAAAATCGCTCTACACATGCATACAACTACTGTCTTTCGAACTGAATATTTCCTTCCATTTTCACTGCGAATTTTGGTTCAATTCATAATTATACTTCGAATTTGAGAATAAAAAGTATCCAAGGAGATTTCTTTTGTTTAACTGAAAAGAAAAAGATTCTCCGCTCTTTGATTGTCCGTCGTTGCCAATTAACATGAAATCATTAGAATGGTACGAATGAAAACTGAAAAACTGAAGTTGTATTAAATATACTCTACATTTTTAACCATCATTTGAAAGAAATGGCAGTGAAAAAATGGCAAAATCTTATGAATATGAAGCGTATCTTTGAAAAAAGGAGATGATAAGGAAACGATAAAAAAAATTTCACCCCACTTTTACGAATATTTTCTGTTGCCTTTTTGGCAACGTTCCGTTTTCGATGAATTGTGGTGAGAAAGTTAAGTGCCAAGTTTTCCTGGATCCCGTCCATGATTCTATAATGAAGTGCAATAGACGGAACAAATTGAATGGATTCCTGAGAACGCGATATCTTGAACAAATACTGTACAGATCATGTTACGGGATAATTATTTTTCAGAATGCATTTTTAATTTTTCGTGAATTATAAAAGATAATTTGAAACTTTCATGTCAAGTCTCTATTTGGGTGGTAAACGAACTTATGGCTTCAAATTAGTTTGTTTTCTTACCTTTCTTGATTAACACATTTAATTATGTACAGTATTTACGTTATACAAGGTGATTAGAGAATAATCATCAGGTATAAATTCATTATATTTCGAAAAACATTATGTCAATGAAAATTAAGAATATCTCATTTAAAAACAAAACATTAAAATTTCCTTTTCGAATAGTTTGAAATTTTTATATGTACAATAACGGAAAAAACCAGCGGGAGTGATCTCCCCTAAACTTTCTCGTATACTCCCTAACACATGTGGAGAAAAATAAGGCAAACGGCAGTAAAACGCACCAAGCGTCCCTAACAAAGGTGGAGAAAAAGTAAACAATACGGCATTCCAAAGAGTTTCCTTGGCGCGCGCCAAGGACAAATATGGGTACGCGCCAATACGTAATATGGCTTTGCGTAAGAGAAAGAACATTGCATATGCAATATGAATGCCTTTTTTTCAACCGACTGAAACGAAAATTGGGCACGGACCTACAATTAATGTTGGAAAGCCTCATACATATTTTTATTTATCTAAGTCATAGGGTTGAGGAGTTATCGTGTTCGCAAGTATGCGATTATACAGACCGACGGAGAGTCAACCCTGTGGCGGATTTCGTCCAAAATTTGATACTGACCTACATTCCTGATGATAAAACTGTATACTAAATTTTATCTATCTAGTTATTTATGTTTTTGAGTTATCGTGTTCACATGAACCCGAACAGATAGAGGTCCCGCGAAGGGATGTTGTCTAAAATTTGATAGAAACCTACAAATTATGTTTAAAGACCACCTACCAAATTTCATCCCCGTAGCTCTAATAGTTTTCGAGTTATCGTGTTCACAGACAGACATGATTCCAAAATTGTGTTTTTCGGACCCAGGGAGGTCTAGAACGTGGAGATTCGTCAAAATCTCGAATTCGAATTTTTTGACGACTACAATACGTTCTCTTTCTATACATCGTATACGAGAAAGTAAAAAATAAAATCTAACCAGTATTATTGTGCAAAAATGCTTTTCATCTAAATTTTCCGCAGGAATTACTAGCCGGAATTTGTCCTCCTCAGCTACGGGCAAGATGTGTACTGTTTACTCCCGAGCTAAAATAGTCATGGATTGATCTTGAAAGATTGTTGCAAATATATATTGTTACAAAGATCATTCGGCGGGAGTACGTGAATGAAGTCCAACAAGCAGGATAATAAAAAAAATACTCTTTATTCCAAGAATATTCCACAAAAACACGTAGGACGGGTAACAAAACAAGCGGAAAAATTTGAGATTTCTCAAAAAAAACCTTTATATCTTCCCGAATATCGTGCTATTTTTACGAAAATGCATGTCAATATTGTACACATCAAACAAAACCATTGATGAAAGTTTCAACTCATTATCGGAGTTTTGTGAAACGGAATGAGTCGAAATCCGTTTTCGCCTTCGTCAGTTTCTGGTCGCCCCCCTAAATACCCTCGTGACCGAATCTTCACTGTAAAAGGTTAGTTTCGACGATGGTATGTTTCAAGTTTCTGAACATTGCGAACCATTGTATTTCATATTATTCCAAATGTTTCGCATCTTAATAATTGCGCTTAACTTTTGGACACCAGTGTAGTACACAGAATGCTGTACACATAAAAACTTCAAATTTTCACAGTCCACGCTTTTTACTTTCTCGTGTACGAGGTATACAAAGAGAAAGTATTGTAATCGTCAAAATATTCGAATTCGAGATTTTGACGAATCTCCACGTTGTAGACCTCCCTGAGTCCGAAAAACACAATTTTGGAATTATGTTTGTCTGTGTGTCCTTGTCCTTTGCCCATTCAACCGGTTCGGTCGCCGTAATGGCTTCAGGTACGGAGGTATACGGTGGCGTTCTGTCTGTGTGTCTGTCTGTGAACACGATAGCTCGAAAACTATCAGAGCTACGGAGGTTAAATTTGGCATGTGATCTTTACACATAATTTGTAGGTTTCTATCAAATTGTGGACAAAATCCGTCTAAGCGAAGTCTGTCCGCGTTCCTGTGAACTCTATAGCTCAAGAACTTAAATAGCTAGATAGATAAACTTTGGTCTCTATGATACATATTTTTTCTTGAAAAATGCGAAAGAAAATATATGATGTCACGTTAGGTCCACGAAAAATCAGCTTTACTAGAAACAAGTTCAGCGATACTTGCATATAACACGGTGTTTACGCAAGGAGGGGTGTCTAACAGGGAACTCAAAATGACCACCGTACATATCGAGACATGCATGGACACCGAACAATGACTAAAAGGCACAGGATGCTGCGAAATGACCATTGTACATATCGAGTCATGCGTTCACGCCGTACAATGGCTAACTGCAGGGGTTGCTACAGCGTAATGGAAATCAGAAGGAAAACATAACGTAGATGAGCAACGCAATCTCATTCTGTAGTAACTGGGATTCTTTATACCAATTGCTTCAGGTATTCCAATAAGAGAAAAACCATGGGCCATGTCTGGCGATCGCTAAAACCATACAATCGAACCATTTTTCAAATTCATAAGCCTCAAATGAACCTGAATTTGAATACTTTGGATGTGACGCCATAACTTTTATTTCACATTATTCTCAATAACTATGTATCGTAGAATTATGATTCTCTGGTAAATTTTCATGAACTTCTTGTAAGGATTCTCGGAACACGTTGTATAATCAAGATAAAATGCAGCTTCAAATTGTAGACAAAATTTCCAAGCCAAGTGAGAAGACATCCAAAATAAAATCATTTCCATATTTTGAGTAATTATTTACATGCATGAAAGAGAATGTCTCCAATAAATTTCAGAACTATTGACTTTCTCTTGATGAGTCAGTTTTGGAAGAAATCATTGCACTCAAGATTAACTTCCAAATGGGTAAGATGGTAATGGAAAATGTATATAATCTCATAGTGAATATTAAAAAACAATTTATCAGTTTGATTGATCTCTCTGATAATCTACTCTTTTTTCTGTAAAGATTGATTCAATTCTTTGATCCATATATAGGGGAGAGTGAGGTAAAACCGGGTAGTGGGGTGAAACCGGATACCACGAATTATTAGTTCTCCTTTCTAACGGACAGATTCTAAATAACACTCCACTAGTCAAGAGAAAGGAACGTGGCCGTGTTGTTACTCTCGAATTCGCCACGTCTGTGTTGGTGAATTTGTTTTAATACGTCAATTCTCTAATGTTCTTTTGTTTCTAAAGTATCCTTACGTAATAATAATCATTACAGTTATAGTAACTCTATTTGGTCCAACTTATTACACGTTTACTAAGGATTTATACGCTATCAAACAATAAGGTTTTAGTCCAATAGTTGCATAGTTCTATTTCGTTTTCTATGACCTCTGCACTCGGGGTAAGACCAGTGGCGCAAGATCGGACCAGACAGCATTGATACCCGGTTTTACCCCACTAGTAGGGTAAAACAGGGTAGTTTGACCTTTTCTATAAAAAAATCATTGATAAAAAACGTAGTGAAACTATGACTTTTCTGGAAAGATACATTCTCCGTTAAACAATGGATATTTTAACATATACTCCGTTAAACAAAGAATATTTCAACAAAATTTGACAAGCTCTATATCGAATAGTTCAGCTCCAATAGGCCTTCGAGTCTTAGCTCCAGGTTTTACTCCACTTTCCCCTACTAAGATCTATTTATTTTGTCTTGTTAGCCTTTTGAAATATTTGATGCAGAATTCCCTGTCTCTATCTTATCAAAGAAAAAGCAGTGGACTAATGATCTCATGTCTTTAGAATTCTGGTCAGTATTCAGGCAGTTAGCAAAGGGTCAACGATAGTTATTGTAAACACCTATAGAGAATCCAGGAGATAAAATCTTCAGTAATATAAAGCTAGGTGTTTAAAAAAGCAGAATATTTTTTTTAGAAAAAAGGACGATTTCGCACATTCATTCGCTGATTCTGTGCGACAGTCGTGTTTGATTCCATTCTAACGGAGCAAAATAGAACAATGTTTTTTTGGGCGAACGGAATTGTTCATTAAAGCACGTATACGTATGCGAGTCGAACAGTTCGTGAGCGTTTGTTGAAATTCTTTTCATGACGAACCAACTGCGAACAA
Source organism: Araneus ventricosus (assembly GCA_013235015.1). Taxonomy (NCBI): domain Eukaryota; kingdom Metazoa; phylum Arthropoda; class Arachnida; order Araneae; family Araneidae; genus Araneus; species Araneus ventricosus. The sequence continues at coordinate 73,254 of BGPR01006160.1, read as the reverse complement.
TGAGAAAGGAGCAAATTTACCACGAAGCATCAATTATTGTCAATCTCTAATAGAAGTTGGGGGGGGGGGGGGGGACTTTGGAAGCCCTTTGGAATATGCCATGGCTTGTGGATTTGACCTTACAGGTTCGAATGGATGTTCGCAAGGAAAGTCGAACTACATTCAAACACGTCCCAACGTGAACTGCGAATCCTTTTATGTTCGCTGAAAAATTCGCAGGATTTGTTTCGCTAACCATGAACAGTTCGCTGCAAACTGGGCCTTTATAGTTAAATAGAATGAAAATCATTTTACTGAAGGCATGCATATAAATGAATATTGGACAATGCAGTAAAACTACGATTAACCGTCATTCGTTTCACTGTCAGTTTCTGTTATCCATCATTGTCTAAAAAATCTAATCCGTCATTTCCGTACATTACTACTCTTATATCGAAGTTTATATCGATCATTTTGTAAAACTAAATGCAATATTATTCACTTTTAATGGATTTTATTTTCATTTTTGTCAGTTTCTGTTATCCGTTATCGTCTAAAAAATCTAATCCGTCATTTCCATACTTTACTACTGTTATATTGAAGTTTATATCGATAGTTTTGTAAAATTAAATGCAATATTATTCACTTTTAATGGATTTTATTTTCATTTTTGTGAGTTTCTGTTATCCGTCATCGTCTAAAAAATCTAATCCGTCATTTCCGTACTTTACTACTGTTATATTGAAGTTTATATCGATAGTTTTGTAAAATTAAATGCAATATTATGCCCTTTTAAGGGATTTTATTTTCATTTTCGTTAGTTTCTGTTATCCGTCATCGTCTAAAAAATCTAATCCGTCATTTCCGTACATTACTACTCCTATATTAAAGTTTATATTGATCGTTTTGTAAAATTAAATATATCAAGTAAGTGTTATTAACTTTTAAAGGATTTTATTTTATTTTCAAGCTAGCAGTGAAGCCACGTTACTGTACATATGTATTCAGAGATTTCTGTTATCTGTCTATTCGGTTATCCGTCACACGGTTAATCGAAGTTTTACTGTACTTAATTTTTTTTTACCTGTCGAACACTTCACTGGTGAAGACAAGAAAGAGAAGCCACTACAGGTACTAAATTTGCAACTTTATTTTCATCAGGATCGCGCAGCCTCAATTTCATTCATTTATTCAAATAAAAAAGACCGTTGGTTTCTTATTATAATATTGTTGTAAGTTGCGTCCCTTATAAATGACTTAAGTTGACTTTTACGTCAGTAGTATTTATTATATAAAAACGGGTGTAATTCTAGGATTCTGAAGTTTCCTCAAAGTTGTACAATATTAGGTAATACAATAAAATATGTGTAATAATAATAATAATAAGTGTAATAATAATAAAATGTAAAGTACAATATTAGGGACTCCGACTCTGTATAGTGTTATCAACCTTTGTGAGAAAACAAATCGAAAGGAATCATAATAACTTCAAAACCTTCCTTAAAATTTCCGATGTCATTATTTTCTATAAAATTTCACCATCAATTAATGAGTCTTCTCTTACTTATTTCGAAAATTTAGAGTCGCTAAAAATATTTCTGTAAAAAGTAGGGCCATCAAATTTTTTTCAACGAAAGGATATCAACAACAAGAATTACTTAAAATATCTAAACAGTAAACTTGCCTTAACTTTCTATTTCAATCAATACACACACATCGAATGAACAAACTAAATAAAAAGTATTGATGGACTTCCTGAAATAAATTCGCGGAAAGAAATTCTTGCCAAAAGATAGTGCTAACATCACTGGAGAAAGCTTTTGGATTCTTGGACACTTTCCCATGTTCTTTTTTCTACAAGGTGCTCTTTTTTTCCCCAGCTACTCACAATAATGGACGCTATCATTTGTGGAATCTATAGTGTTATTGTCTCCAGTATAAACATTTCTATTATGAATCGGGCATGTCCTTGAAGTGAGAACACAGAGAGGGTTCAACATATGATTTTGTTATCGATACTCTGTTTTTATTATATGCAAATAAAGTTATTTATGGATTGTAATTAGAATTAAGGTTCCGGCGTCGTAATGTATCGTGTACTGTTTCATCTGAAAATAAATTTTTATTAGCTGTCGGAATGAGCACTTGCTTTTTTTGCATTAGTTGTTTGAAAAGTGTTTTTTTTTCTTTCGACACAGAGAGTAAGTGCGTCTATTAATTAAAATCTAATGTCTTTCGAATAAATTTAAGAACAGTTTTTAAAAACATGTTTTTATGAGCGGGCTAGAATGTAAATTTTTTAATTTCAAATATTTTCTACTTTTTAATCTTTAATTTATAATTCTTTAGTATAAATATCATGGAATCTTGAAATAAATTTTTCTCAAATTCACTACCAGGTGGCGCAACGCGTATGGAATAAAAATATAATTAAATGCATCATTTAAGTGATAATTAATTTCTGAAAATATTAAAATAGAGTCATCGTGAATGTATAGCTGTGAATCTAACACATCAGGAAGAGATTGGAAATTCGATTACAAAATTACATTTTATAAACATGAAGCAAGTCAAATTAAATAACAGTATATAAAAAAAAGTTATTTTGGCAATAGCAACTTCCAAATTATCATGGTGCAACAGAAGTTTTTTCAGACGTTTAATTTGTGTATGAAATTGATTACTGATTGAAGCATGCTCTATTGCTGCTCGAGAGGTATATCTGAATTTGAACACAACTTGCTATGACTTACCTTTTAATTAGTTAGATACTACCGTTTGATATTACCTATTTATCTCGCTGGTGTGTTTTTGTAGAACCATTTCATGTAAGATTGCTTTAATTTTCTCAATAAACCTTGTACTTTAATGTCTGTTTCTAGCCAAATACATTTTACTTGGAAAAGCTCTGAACTGAACTCAAATAAAAGCTTACATTAGTTAATTTGCAACTTCAAAGAGTCAAGTCACAGTGATCTAATTCTTTATTGCCACCTTTCTAAAATCGATTATTCCTCCGCTAAACAGTTCCACGGAAACCTTTCTCAGAAACCTCTTCAACTTTAGCTCTGCATTTATTTCTCTCTTGTTGTCCAACCATTCAGCGAACCGACCGTAACGTTGTCCTCAAATTAGAATCGCTGGCCACTTAGTAGGTCAGTCTTTTTGGCCATTGTGTTTCGGACGAGTGTAGGTGCAATCGTCATATACCTCTAAACGCAATAATGGGCCTGCCTGGAAACTGGTTTAATCATGAGACTTTGGGATTGTTTCTTTTTTATTGAAAGGTGGGGGAAGGTGATATGTAGGACGACTCAAAAATGAACCCGTTCTTCACGCAAAACAGAACTGGGTTCAATTACATTTTTTTTTGCCTCGATTTGGGGAATCGTTTTCGGTCTCTTTGGTTAGTCTTGAACCAATTACATTTTAAAAGGTGTTCTATCTGCATGAGGTTCGAAATGGGACGGTGAAGCGGTCGATGAGGTCTTGCTCTAGATTAGGTATGCATAGTGGTGTTGCATCTTAATCTTACTGCAGTAGCAAATTTTCGCTACCAAGGATACATTTAAATGTAATTCCTGAAAAAATATAAATAGTGTTTATGTATAAGCTGGACAAAAAATCCTTAAACATGTCAACAAAAAAACCCATGAATAATCGAAAAATGATAGGATTGTAAGAAAATTTTGGGGGTAAACATTCCATGCACATGATTTTCTTTCTCTATTCTTTTTTGGGGGAGAGGGGAATGAAAAAAAGATTATTTCTAAAATATCACCTGTAGGTGGCGCTATAAAGATCGACTACGTTGGCGATACAAAATTAGGTTACTGGTTTCTTAAGTACGGCCGGAAAGACCCTAATCTGGTAGTAGCAAAATTACAGCGGAAAGAAAGTGGAGGGTGAGAGGAATTCTCGTTTAGATGTTGTATTGATTGTAATTTGTTAATTCTGGATTCTAGGGGTTTGCGATGAAGTCCGGCACAGGCTCGAGTAGTTTTAGACAGAAAATATTAAAAAATCAACACTGCTGAATTAATATTCTTAACAGCTCAGAGAGAAAAAGAATTTGCTACGCAACAATTTAACACTGTCCGGGTTTGCGATGTCATTTGGCATCAGTAGAGTAACTACAAACGTCATTAGTACGTCATTTGGCATGACTGGAGTTTGCTACACATTTCTGCTTTGATTTATGGGTTGGAGAGTGTTTGAGACGAAGGTGATAATATGATTTGATATAAGTAAATAATGAATGAAAAATTTTAATTAGTTAATTAAAAAAATAAATAATCTGTGATAAGTGAAAACTTTTTAACATGAGGTATTTCTCAATTGATTTTTTTAATCTAGATTTAATTTTTTACTAAATAATTTCAACTGGAAAAGATCTAATTAAAAGAATATCGATCAAAACTGATTCTCATTACGTTGTTTTTCGAAAAAAGGTAGAACTATTCGGAAGGGAAAAAAATGTGGAATTATTTCTCCTCCAAGCATTATATAAATAAATAAAATTACTCATTTTGCGTGCAGCCAAAACTGCAGCGTGCAAGCAAAGTGATGTAAAACAAGAAATGTTTATAACAATATGCTAAACACAGATTTCCCCCCGACAATTGTCGTCTGTCTCCCATCTGCCACAATTGACATTGTACACGCCCAGAACACAACTCAATCCATCTCAAAATTTTTATTGCGTCAGCCTTGAGAGGTTCGTTGTCGGCAGTTGCGTTCGCTTTGCCCTTTTGCAGAGCAGACGAAAAGTAAAATCAAAACACAGACGGCATTTTTAACCTTCCAACTCGTTAATTTTTTTAAAAGGAAAATAAAAATCATTCCCTGTTGCGACCTTCTGCGACTGGCGCAACACTGCGGGGCAAAATTTTAAAGAACGTTCCCAAGGCGATTCGAAATTTGCGGGAGGTTTGATTAGATGCGAGATTTTTGTTTTCAATCATGGGTGCTAGGGAGCTTTAGTCTGTTAAAAAGCCTTATTATATGTCGTTAAAAAAAAAGAAAGAAAGAAGAAATTATTCGAGTAGCAACGAAATCTTTACTTTTAGCTTCAAAAATATTCTGCTATGATCGTGATTTGTATAAAAATTACCTTCTATTAGAGTAATTTATGTCTGCCTGAATTTTAAAACCAACCACGAGGGTTTGAAATTTCATAGCGGCAACCGTATAATTACCGCTAATACAACATAGGTACTTGCTTAAAACGTTTATATTTCTTCAAATGTAGCCACCAGTGTGCACAAACTGCTGTCAGCGACGTGAAAATCGTAGGATACCTAACTCAGAAACAGTTCTGTTGATGGTTCGGATGGAGCGGTCTGTCGCTTTAAGACTCTCTGGAACAGTTCGATAGCGAATATTACGAAGTAGTTCCTTCATCTTAGAATCAAATCATAATCATAATCTAACTAAATCGGGAATTACGGTGAACGGTAAAACAACTACGACCCTCATTGAACAAACAAATCAATCACGGATTGCGTTAATCCTGGCGAGAATTGTCGGAATGGATGATAAATTTTTTCAGAAAGTGTCTTCGCGTTTTTGGCAACGTTGCTAGTAAAATAAGCTTCGAGAGCGTAGTAATTATGTGCGTTGGTAGCTTGTCCTAGGGATTCAGAATACACTATGATAATGCCGTCACAGTCAAACACGGCAACCACCATTGCACACACACATTGAACTTTCTGGGATTCTTAGATTTAGACTGTCTACTAAGGCGTGGCTTTTTACTAGGCATCACACACTCTAGTGTATTGTATAGAAGAATTCATTTATTGAGAAGTAAGTTATGATTAGAACTAATACGTGGCAAAAGTTGAACATCCTAATTCCATTTTATATGCGTACCACTAAATTGCCACTTTTAAATTTCCAACCCTCCTATTATTCCTTAAAATGAATAAAGTACGTCAAATCTCGGTTCACGAGCTTAATGAAGATAATCGATGATCACGTGTTCTATGTGAAATGAGTATTCAAATTTTCTTTTGAAATCCATTACAAATCTTTCATGAGGAAAAGCGTGCTGCTAGGTTTCTCATATGAATTCAGAATTTTTGTTCCTGGGAGTCATTCATAAACTAAAACTATTCCCTTAGGAAAAAAATAAATCATTCTTGAGCCCCTGGCGATTGCTTATATGCGATATGTATACTTAAATCAATGTACGGGATATTTTTTCTCGCGCATAATAATTTAATGTTTCATCTCTAATTGAATTTATATATCCTCTTTCCTAAGTTCTTTTTGTTTAAAGGAAGTTCCAGCTAGTAGTAAAAATATTTATTTATGAAGCTGCATAAGTCGAATGTACTGATACTTAATCTGATAAAAATAACCCTACTTTGATTAATAATTACAATAAACTTAAACGCACGTTGTACAACCAACAAAGTGTCGTTCTTTTCTTAAAAAGCCTTCATAGCGAATACGCGTTGTTCACCAATCGACGATTCCATTTCTACTAATCAATGTTTAACAGCGTTACCAGAATACATAGTACCATTTTTATTACCGAATGTGCCCACTCTGGGTTTCTTTTTCCTCATTTTCATTGAAAGTTTTAGGATTGAAACTCTGGACGTCTCGCTGCTGCGCTTTATATTTTGTTTGATTTGCATTAACCCCTTCGGGACGGACGCCCGCGGAAGGAAATGTGCCCACTGGACGGAAGCATGCATGCACCGACCGTGCCCACCGGCCGAAGCATTTCCTCCCCCTAAGACTAACACGTAGCGCACGGATGCGGCCCTCGGCCCTGAGGGGAATCTAGAGCAAACGCACATATGCGGCGCTCGTCCTGAAGGGGAACATTGTGAAAACTAACTCTTTTTATAGAGGATGTCCACTCTGATGGCGGCCCAATAGCTAATTTCTGGTTCCTTAGGAATTGGCATATTCTTCCAGTCGGAAAAATGCTCTAAATGCATAAATAATAATTTTTTTTATATTGTTCGTGTCAACAAATGTATGAAAAAATTACGAAATCTAAATTTTTGTACCGTACCTATTCATTTTAATAATATTTAGTAAAATAATCTTGAAACACTAACATCTTAAACAAAAAAAAGTTCCACTCTTCTCTGACCAAAAATGACCGAGTTATGAAGCTTTGAATTTCATTAATTTTGGCCAATCAACGGCCACCGATTCCTCGAGGCGTCCATTGACTGGCGGATTTTCTTCAAGGCGGCCATTCAAATGTTCTAAAATCTCTGAAATCGCCTAAAATAACGATATTCTAAACTTCTCAACCCTTTGAGTTTTAGTCGCAGAAGAGTGAAACTTTTTTGTTCAAAATATTCGTGTGTCAAGATTACTTTCCCAAATGGAACTATTAGGATCAGGGAATGCAGAAAAAAACTAGATTTCAAAATTTTTCCGTAGAACATTTATATGCTATTTCTAACTTTATAGAAATTAGCTATTGGGTTATGATTCGAACGGCCACCCTGTATTTACATTAACAAAAGGATAGCATTTATTTCTTTATTGTTTGTTTAAATTATCTATAAATACCAGGCCGTCGTGACCTGTTGATAAGGTCTCGGAATTGGAAGATATCTCGTTCGAGATCTACGCTCATGTGGGATCTGGAGCATGTTAAGTTTGCTGTCGAAGATCAAACATCCTCGCTTTGGTATAACATACTGTTTTGGAGACTTTAACACCACTCCACACCGCCATTTCTATAGCTCATGTGGCTTCTATCCGGCTTGGTTTAGATGTAGGTAAACTTTATTGATTTGCAAAAAAAAAAAAAAAACGAAAAATTCAGCATACAGATAGATGACAAAAGAAAAATTACCTAGAAAAACTGACAAAATAAAGGAATTTATACAATGTCTTGATTATCACAGTGTGAATGAAAGGAATAATGATGGATGAAAATGATGACGTACAACATGAAAAAGCTTACATTTAATGCAGCGGTTGTTGATTATCGTAGTTAAGATAGGGAGCCATTGCGCCTTAAATGTCGAATGCAAGGAATAGGGAGATTACTATTATAGAAAATATGTGAAAAGAAGTATTTATCACGTTCTATGCAAGAAATTCAAGATAAGTTAGAAGTATTGCTCAAAGAGATTGTGTGACTATTCTAGTCGGATTATGTTTCCATTGTCTATTATGAATTTAATCGCGATTATTATTCTTTTCCTTGAAATCGGATTCTTAAGACCCTTTTTTGTACCAAAGACTTTCCAGTGAAGTACAAGAGGTTTCCTAATACGCCAAGAGAGAGTCAATGGGCAAGATGTCGCATAGTGGATGGGATCGCCGACTTCTCCGCAGGCACAAGAGTCACTATCCGATAAATAGAAGCGGTGAAGGAAAGAAGGGAACGGACCGTGTCCTATGACAAACAGAATTTCTTCACGTATCCAAAAGACTGGTATAAGGTTGACTGTTTCCATTTTTTAAAAAATAATTCTTTTAAATGTTGTTTAAGTTCGCGTCGAGGCTTGAATGCTTTCACTGCAACGACTTCGGTGATGTCTTTTTTGGCGAGAGTATCGGATTCTTCATTACCACGATAGCCAATAGGAGTTTGATCCATCTAACCAGAATATTTCGATTCTGTGTGAGAAGGGAGTGGATGTCTCGGACAAGTTCATGTCGGATCTACACCTGCTATTACAATCGAAAAACTGTCTATCCAGATTTTAGTTGTTTCATTCCCTTGACTTGATCTGGTGATCGCTTCTTTCAGTCCTATAAATTCGGCGTGAAAAATTGTGTGGAATTTTTCTAATTTTCTCTTTCCATTCCAAGACTTGAATGCCGTTTTCATATGCGCAATAAGAGCATCCTGTTCTGTTTTTGAACCATCTCTATAGAATGTAAGGGTCCTCTTTGTAAGGCTCTGTTATTGATATTTGATTTTTGATATTAAACAATGAAAAGTGGGTGGTTAGACTCTTGGTTTTTTCTTCAAAAATTTTGACTGATAGGAAAATCCTTCAAATTCGATTTCCTTTCTTAGACACGTGACGTTGATGTATATAACTTCTTGTTAGATTTTAAGATGTAATGGCATGATACCTGAGATAGTTTGCAGAGCTTCTTTTGGAGTGGGAATGTAAAAAACGGTAGTGTATAGGAGGAAGATCATCTGCATTGAGGCTAGTTTTTGTTCCAATCTGGGAAAGATAGAGAGGGTCCAAGTACTAGCCCTACAAAGGAGCATCCTCTCTATAACTGTTTGGTAAAGGATTCTTTTAAATTTGTGTTGCATTCTCCAACCTCATCCAGCCTCCAACCTCAGATCTAGGCATTTATTCATGAATGTAGTCAGAAGTTCTGGAAAGCTGATGTTGATATTCAACACAATTACAGCGTCAATTCCGTCATATCCAGGGGCTTTGCTTTTGAGAACTTTTCTAAGAATATTATTGATTTCTGTTAGGGTTTCCCAGCAATTTGAAAATTAAAGACGGAGGGTTAACTGGTTTCGTTGATTTAAATGAGGCTCCGTATGGAGAACTTACTTTTGAGCAGAATTTTTTCCAAAGCGCTTCTATTGCCATGTAAGATTTCTTTTTTGTAGATGGAACCCTTTTTTTAATATATTTTTGGTTAGTGTTCGCGGATTTCTCCTGTGCTCTTTTTAACAAGCGTCCTCAATGCATTTAGTTCTTTCTTCTGAATTTCCAGGCTTTGGTACCACCATGAGATATTCGATGTTGTTGGGTTTTGCTTTATCTTGTAAGAATGCAAACAAGAATTCAAAATTTCCAATTGAAGTTTTTCTGTAGCTTCATCGAGATCTTTTATTGTGTCTAATTATGACTGAAGGTTTTAGAGACTGTGATGGCAGCTCAGTTTCATTATCTTCATTTGCAACGACTCAACAGGAAGAGGTCTATCCCAAAGGATCCCTTTGGTGTGATATACAGTTTTAGAGACTGGGATGGAAGCTCAGTTTTCATCATCTTCATTTGCAACGACTCAACATGAAGAGGTAGGTCTATCCCAAAGGAGCCCTTTGGTGTGATATACAGTTTTAGAGACAGGGATGCCAGCTCAGTTGTCATCATCATCATCATTTTACGACGACATCAATACGATAATGTCTACACGAGCTATTAATCTAACATAGCTATAAAAACAGAATCTTACGGAAAATTCATTTAGAATTTGTTTTATATATTTATGAAAACTGCTTTAAGAGATCTACCACCACACAATCCACCATTCCTCGTCCTTATAAAAACATGGATTTTATTTAGTCTTTCCGCGCAAGAATTTTCTAGATTTCAGCAAAAAAAAATTCCCAATACAACGATTTCTTAGAAAATACCCTAACATTCCTTAAACCCGGAGACTGTGAAGAAAGAGAAAAAGCAAGCTGAATATACGACCGGATAAATTCGATTTTCTTAGAATCAAAATAAAATATATTCTCTTTTGCCGTCCAGAAAATGGCTTTTTTCTTCATTATTCGAACGCAATATCTATGATTAAAATCCGCCAAAAGAGTAGGCTTCAAAGTTGATAATAAGCGACACTTCTGCTTTTATTTGGCGCTAGATCTCATCTCCTAATTGCCGGATCGTCTTGAAATATCGTCTTTTTGGTGTTCATTCCGATAAAGGACCGACGAGAAAGAAATAAATACTGTTTTCCTTTCATCTTTATACTTAATTCTTGTGAAAGGCGGTGAAATAATTGAAAGACGATTTGGAAAGGAAACGTAGGAATTTTTCCATCTGTGTCTTATTGGCGAAATCTTTTAAAGACTGGAAATGTTGTGTGTTTTGTATTTATTTATTGCTTCTCCTCGCCAAAGTTTGCCTGAGATAAACGATGGGGATAATCACTATTAATTTAAAAAATGCTTTGATAAAATAAGTGGTAACCAGTTGGTAAATTTAATATTCTAGGATAGGATTTTGACCGTTGTTGTAAGTCATGCGTCTTTATAATATACTAGGAAATCACCTGTCATTGTATGACGAGTACAAATTGCCTCTTCATTCGAGAGATTTCCTGTCAACTTTGACGTGTTTAAATAGATATATATGCGAGAGAAATGTTTAACATTGATTGAAAACAAATAAAATAAACATTTTTATGACAGGATTTTTTTTTATTTACATATTTCTTTATTCAAAAAACCTCTTGGTAAACAACATTCCGTGTGAAGTATTTTTCGTTGTTTAACAATTTTATTATAATTCCATGAAATTCTCAGCTTGTCAAACGTAAGTCCAAAGTTAAACTTTCAAAGGAATTCTTTTTCGAAATTCTAATCAAAACAAAGCACTTCTCTGCTTCTCAAACGTTGTCAAAAAATATTTTCAAATTATATCATCACGATTGCAATAAATAACACTGCTCTGCATGAAAATCGGTCCCGACACCATTCCTGCAAATTCTTATGTAAAATGACCTCTGAATCCGAATATGACCCCCATTTTGCCCCATCAACCACCGTTTTCTCGGGACGCCCCTCCCCGCCCTATTTTCATGACTGTTCGGTAATTTTATGGCCATGAATTTGATACGGAGGGGGAAAACGATTATTCTAACCCTTAAATGTCTTCTGAGGGGCTACAAGATTTGGGTGAGGCTTTGTCCCCTTAAATTTAAAAAAATCAATAAAATTGACCGGGTTTTTTTGTCTGTTTTCGCAATTTTTTCACTTATTTTCTACATATTCCAGCTCCCCCCCCCCCCGCCCTTTCCTCAGCCAAACACCCAAAATAATAAAAATATATAGCAACAATTTTGGCTAAAAGCGGGTGAGGGGGAGAGGTCCCAAAGACCTCACAAGGAAGTTTGGAAGATTTACTGTACAACGTAGCCGGTCTTTATTTTTATCACTGTTTTGTAATTTTATGGTCATGAATTTGATTTGGAGGGAGGAAAGGATTATTTTAACACTTAAATTTAAAAATAAAAATATGATATATAATAAATAAAATTAATATATAAAAATAAAGTTTGGAAGATTCACCGTACAACGTTGTCGCTTTTGCACATCAAACTCGGATTGATCAAACAGTTTGTGAAAGCAATGGATAAGACAGGTGATGGATTTAACTTTTTGAAAACTAAATTTCCTCGTCTTAGTGAGGCTAAAATCAAGGAGGGAATTTTCGTGGGTCCCAGATTAGACAACTTTTTAAAGATTCAACGTTTATGAAACACCTGAATCGCAAAGAAAAACAAGCATGGCTTGCATTCAAAAACGTGTGTATGAACTTTTTGGGTAGCAAAAAAAGTGATGATTATGTCGCTCATGTTGAGGAATTGCTGACAGCGTACAAGGCAATACGGTGCAACACGCCGCTTAAAGTGCTTTACCTTTACTCATACCTGGACTTCCTCCCTGAAAATTTATGAGCAGTTTCGGATGAACACGGGGAACGGTTCCATCAAGACATTGCTCAGTACGAGAGGAGATTTTCATGGAAGTGGAATATGAGCATGTTGGCAGAATACTGCTGGTCACTGGTATGAAGAACTTCTACTTCATGGTGCAAGAGGAAAGCAAGCACCAGATGAAGTTTCTATAGTATAAATTACATTTATTATATTTTATATTATATTATCTATTATTATTATTATTTATTACATATCATATTTTTATTTTTAAATTTAAGTGTTAAAATAATCCTCCCCCCCCCCTCCAAATCAAATTCATGGCCATAAAATTACTGAACAGTGATAAAAATAAAGACCGGCAACGTTGTACAGTGAATCTTCCAAACTTTCTTGTGAGGTCTTTGGTTCCTCACCAAAGACCTCACCCGCTTTTAGCCAAAATTGTTGCTATATATTTTTATTATTTTGGGTGTTTGGGTGAGGAAAAGGGGGAGGGGGCTGGAAGCTGGAATATGTAGAAAATAAGTGAACAAATTGCGAAAAAACCCCAAAAAAAACGATAATTTTTTTTTTTAATTTAAAGGGGAAAATCCCCCCAAATCTCCCCCCTTGCTACAAATGTTCATATTTTAGAACTTCGTACCTCTGTAGCCTCTCAGAAGACATTTAATGGTTAAATAATATTTGCCCCCTCCAAATCAAATTCATGGGCATAAAATTACCAAACAGTGTTACAAATGGGGGGGGGGGGGGGGCCCCCGAGGAACCGGGGGGGGAGGGAGCAAAATGGGGGTCATATTTGGATTTAGGAGGTCATTTTACAAAAGAATCAGAAGGAATGGTATCAGGGCTCGAAAAGAAATATTTTTTGGCAGAGCAATGTAATCAGATGCATCGTGGCGTCCAAACTATATCACGCGCATGATATACCACTCACATAATTTACTACTTTCTATAAAAAACGGAAATTAATTTGAAATATATAATTAATATAATTTAAAATTTCTCGGAAACTATTGATCAAAGCGAGATAAATTTTATATCAATCGATAGAAGATTTTATTTCACTATTTTAGAGCTAATAAATATGAAATTATATTACTAGACAATTACTCTTTTAAATTTAAAATGACTGAAATTTAGGTTCTCTAACAATGAAATAATGCTGTTTAACGTCTCGCAGTGCTATGACGCGAGTTTTATTGTTGGTGACGTCACAGCGTTTCTTAGAGACAGATCTAGGCTATTATATTAGTAATACCACAGCGAAAAAGAAATAATATTTATACTTTTTTTCATTAATAAATTGTAACCCTCATGAAAAGGTGAAATTTGGTTTAATCATTTTTATTTTCGTGTATACAAAGGGAAAGTATTGCAGTCATTAACAAATTCGGCCGCGAGATGTTAAAGGATTTCCACATTTTAGACATTCTTGAGTTCAAACAAGCTAGTTCTGGTAATCTGGTTGTCTGTTTGAGAACACGATAATTAAAAAACTCAACGAGCTGTAAGCGGATGTAATCTGATGTGCAGTCTTTAAAAAAAATTATATTTCTATCGAATTTTGGACGAAATCCGATTGCAGGTAATTTGTGTGTCGGTGTCTGTAGATGTGAACACAATATCTCAAAAACACAATAAGCTAGATGGATGAAATTTGGCATATGGACTGGAATTGTAGATCTGATAAAAGTTTTAACTAAATAGGTCAACGGGTTACTGTCTACTGTTCAGCAACGGATTTCAAGACTAACACTTTTGGACGATTTTACACCGGAAAGGGGTGTCAGGCAATGAGTCATATGAGAGCATTTCCGGAGTTCTTTGTTAGATCACGCTCAGTAAAATGCAAACATCACCCTTCCATTCTTCACTTTCCCCCTACTTTGATGAAAATAACTCCACCCGGCGCATGCGCAAAAGCGCGGAGGGTTTCCGAATCCGTTGCTAAACAATACTTACTGAAATTTCCTGTTGTCAAATGAAGGAGATGACATTGAGCCGGTATCCCATTTTCCAAATTTCCAAGCCACACCTTAAGGCCGTTTGACACAAAACGGAAGATTAAACGGGTACCAGGTCCACGCACACAGCGGTGGAGTCGAATCTCGAGTCAACGATTCGAAGTCGAACTATGAAAAGTATAAAGCTCTTTAAATTACTTGTTTCATGAAGAATTATTTAATCTAGGTATAGTATCTGATACAGACTTCAAGTACAAAACACAGGACTAGAAGGAAGATGGAAGGGACAGTTTTCAGATGAAGGAGATGACATTGAGCCGGTTGAGGGACAGGAACTTGAAGAAGATGGAAATTAAATAATTGTGTTAATTAATTAAATAATTCGGGAAATCGATTATCAGAATTTGGTATCCGGACAATGCAAGCCGTGTAAGTTGATTCAATTTTATATGTTAAAAACCAATTATTTAAATAATGCTAAAAATATCATTGCATCGGCCGGGAATCGAACCCGGGCCGCCCGCGTGGCAGGCGAGCATTCTACCACTGAACCACCGATGCTACGGAAGCCAAATCTTCTTCAATTAAGATTATGTGATTTTTTTAGGTTAATACGTGAAGTTTCTTTTGCAGTTTTCAAGTTGCACCTGGCAGCTTCCTTTTGTCGCCAGTCATCAGTGGCAATAAAATGAAGCGCTGCAGCTGGAGAAACAAAAAGAATTACATCTGCTTCTTCCTTAAATCAGAAATTGTGTCTGGTAGTACCTATTCTATAAATTTCGTTTGCAAAACGAACAAGAATAATATTAGATTTTTCGGTTTGATCTGAAAGTTTATTCGGAAAAAACATGAAATAATTGTAATTACAAGTTATTAAAGAAGCTACGAAACAGGTTTATGAAATAACTGATTTCTACTGTGCGGTTCAGACAATTCTCTGAATTCTCAAATAAACAGAAATTGTTTATTCTGGAAATACTTATTTTCTTTTGTTATGCAAATATTTGGTTTGTTTCCTGAGTAAAACAGTACTGAATAAAAATATTGCAAGTATGAATATTTAGCGTTATATTATTTTATAACAGTCTATGCATTTTATTTATAGAACAATGGGCATTAAATACTGGGTATCAGCAAAATCTTTTTTCCCCAATTTCAAAAAATTACTGAAGAAGTAATGTTGCCAGACAATTACACTGCCACCTTCAACAGTCAACAAGGTCCAACTCAAGGGTGTTAAGCTTATGATACAACAGCATAAGGAGCAAAACTTTTGATACGTTGATTAGAGACTCTACAAATTAGGTCTACAAGAAGAGTGAGCTTTCATTGATTATTGATACAGCATCAGTACCTCACTTAACTTTAGATCACGGGTAAAAGAAATAAAATATTTCCTTTTTAAACGATAATTTTAGCTGAGAAATAGGAAGATATTAAAATACATATCAAATCATACGTGAGCCACCGTACAATGACTAGCCGCACATGATCGGGTAGTGAAGGCAGAATGTAGACGAGCAGCTATGTCTCTTTTTGTACAAAACCGATTTCGATATGCTGTCCATTTCTGAAAGCCGCGCCTATCACTTTCGGGTAATTTTACTCCTCAGAGGGATAGCAAGAAGTTATTAAGAAGAGTTATTTTCCTGAGTTCTTTATTATGCGCGTTTTTCTTTTAACTATTCTTTTCCGATGTTGAAGTTCATTTTCGTTTTAAATCGTACAGTTTTGTTTTAATTTAAAACTTGTGTAATATTTCTATCTATAGTTGAATAAAAAGTAAACATCTCCTTGATCTTTTTTTTATTTCACCTCTTATTTTGATAAAATCAAAGCCGATTGGCGCAAGTGTAAAAGTGCCGTGGATTTCAGTATCTGAAAAATAAAAGTACCAATTCCTTCAGATGTTTCCATAGGAAAATTCAAAAGGAGTTACATTTGGCAATCTTAAAGGACACACGACCACATCCTTGGATCAAATGTTGAATTTTGCAATTTCAACAAGTCAAATGAACTTTTACCCTTAGATTATAGCTGAGAAAAATCTAATATTTCCTTTCGAAACGGGGATTTTAGAAAAAAAAATAGGTTAGCACCCTCACCTCTTTTCAGCTAATTAGAGATCCCTTTTGATCGCCTGTGGGGTTACCCATTCTTGTTCTTCCTCGTCAACAATCAAATAATTCATCACGGATATAGTAATATAATACGATAAAGGAGTAATACTATGCACAGATGAGTCAAGAGAAAGAAGTGCACTCCAAACTGTTAACTGGCATATGATATATATATATATATATACCAGCCCTAAATGCTGTAGCGGTACAGCATTTGTACCGTTTCTAAGGAAAAGATGGGGCCTCAACGGGTCTCGATTTCGACAGTAGGGTCATCTTAAGAAATTTGAGCACACTAGATTAGAGTAATTTGTCGCCATATCAGACACGTAACTAGCAATTTGTGTGCCTGTGGTTCAACGAAAATAATTACAAAATAAAATAACTGAGGAGCCAAAAAAAATTGTTATCTGCTCTTTGATTAATACCTTACAATATTTTTAACTCATATACTTGTTTATGTGGTATTACAAAATTGAAGGCAGTCTAGCTGTTAGCACAATCACATTTTTAATACAAAATTAAATAATTTTTTGGCTCAAAATTAAAATAAAACCTGTATAGTACATTTTTAAGCGTCCTTGGATCAATTGCGCCCCTAGGCCACAGCCCAATTAGCCCAAGATGGTTCTGTTCGAGACATTCCACAAATCCATCGTACATGCGAGCCTGCTGCTCTTTAAATCTGTTAAGGGGCAAAGTCTCAGGCTAATGCGGTTTGACGATTTGAAATGGGAATGTTGTTGGCATGTCGTGAATGTAATGTTGCAGAGTTAACGCAGATACCAGGCAGTTAGTTTAAAATAAAAATAGCTTTAATACAGTTACTTAAAAGAAACATGCTGCTTTCTTGCAGCTTACACACTCACGGGCAGCCATTCATTCGACTGCTTATTATAAAAACACAAGTTAACAAAATACATATAGATTGTAACAACCAATCAACTTCGACTAGTGCTGTAACTTCGGCTACGTCATGAAATTAACCAATGAGATACGTTTCATTCAGTGACTGAACAGTTTCATTTGAATTTTCAACAAATGTTTCTGCTCAGATATATTTCTCATCATCTGACCACAGTTAAAATTACTAATCAGTTCCAGTATAACCCTTGTGAAACTTCAAAATGGGACATTTGTCTAACTGATCTAAGGCTAAGGAAAAGATTAAATAGTACTGAATAAAAATTGCTATACGCATAAAAATATTATGCTTTAGATGTTGGCAGAAATAATAAAAGTCATGTTTTATAACCTACCAGCTACCGCTTCGTAGCAGTACTCCAAACAATCCCGATTCACCAATTCCCCGAGAAGTAAGTCCTTTGAAAAATATAACCCATTACGGAGACTCAGCGATCCGCACCAAAACATCAATCAGTTCCATTAACTTACTAATTCCGAAAGGGCATTTATTTTACCCGGAGCTTCCCCAACAAGTATCTCCTCTTGCTTAACAAACGGTTCCTTTCAATCTTGGGGCTCAAAGCACCGCTGCCTTTGCGGATAAATTAGAGTTAATTAATGAAGGACCAAAAGTCTACCAATAATTATTATCAGGGTTTTAAAACGGATCCAAGAAGTAAATATTGCACCAGCCAACGTCTTTCCCAACCTTTATCTCGGACGACCAAAAATTGTTTAATGATTTTGTCATTAGTTGTGTGTCTTGAAAGTTTGTCCCCACCTCTACTACTTATTAATTCTCATTACCCATCCGTTGGCTGTAGAATCATTAATAATTCTCGCTTATTAACATTTCATGCCCATGTCTGCCTTTAATGCCAATAAGCTGGCGTTCGCTCCTGTAATAGATGGGCCTTGACGGGTATTTTTCAGTCCAATTTTTGTGTCCTGAGACTGACTGGAAATGTATGGAGGGAATGGCTCTTTTTTTCAGTGGGAAGGAATTAGTTTGCCCGAATTATTTTCCTAGCTGAAAATTTCTGTGCTTCAGGCTTTGCTGGATTCATTTCTTTTCTGGATTTTTATGGGCGGTTTGTGGCTAATTTTGCACACGGGATGAATTTTTCAACGAACATATTCTGGCTAGAATCGAGTTTCGCTTTACATTTTGTGTATTTTTCCTGTTTTCGGATGTGGAATATTTAATTACGCGTTCTCTAGATACGATTTAAGATATGAATTCTTGTTTCGCATGCAGGGGAAATTAAATACTGTTTTGATGGAGTACAGGAGGGATGCAGATAACTGACTAGGATATAGTTCAAAAGTTCAAAGGCTGAATCATTGCAATTTCGCAGTCAATTCACCGTCACAGACACGTAATAAATTTAATTACGCATGCCATCTGATATCTAACTACTCATTGTCGCATGCTGTTTTGTAAGCTCACATCCTTTCTCCTCCTGTAAAATGTGTAAAAGGTAAAATTTCCAAAATTTAATTACCGTGGTGCATTTGATATGAGTCATGTGAGCCTGAATTGACACCACAAAATTACTAACTCGTAATATCATAAATCGATCAGGGAAGCATTATTGTTAACTTACATTTATTTTCCTGAAAATAAATGTGATAACTAGAAACTTATATTCTGTCTTTTTGCGAACTCATTTTATAACATCCGTGGCTTTCATTCAGATATGTTTTGTGAATAGAAATTTGCTATCGAGGAGAAATAAAACAAATGTCACAATAAGGAATAAAGTAACTGATTTGAGCTTCAAGCAAATGGATTCAAATCACTTTAACCATTACTGGAAGGGGAAATACTTCTTTAGCTCAGAAAGAACTTTGAGATCTGATGGTAAGAGTCTTTTCTTCGGAATCAGAATGTCGCAGGTTTGAAGCTGAATCGATCGAAGATCCGCCCTGTACGTGAGCCCTACAGACTAAATAATAATTTTGCAACAAACTTCATGGGTAAGTGTCTTCATGCGAGCCTTGTCATTAGATCACTCTTCAATGTTGTTTGCTTTATTCAATTATTTATTTATTATAGAAGATCCGACCTGTATGTAAACCCTAGAAACCAAGTGATAATGTGGCAACAAACTTCGTGGTTAAATGGCCTCATGTTAATGTCATATAGAATCATGTAGACTTGGATGACGGCTTGTCACTAGACCACTGTTCAATGCTATGAGTTTCGTTCAATAATTTATTTATTTATTGTCGAGGATCAACCCTGCACGTAAAACCTACAAGCTAAGTGGTAATGTGGAAACAATCTTCGTGGGCCCTCAGGTTGGTGTCATGTGGAGGGATGTAGGCTTGGATGTTGGACTTGTCATCAAACCACTGTCCAATGATGAGAGTTTCGTTCAATAATTTGTTTATTTATTTTAAAGAAAATGCACAAACAGAAAAGACTCCAATTAGAGAGAGCATAACAAAAAATGAACATCAAACACACAAAGAATAAAAGCTGTAAGCAGAAAGACTTAAAAACATTAAAAAACACATTAGGACTTTAAAATACTTAAATACAGTTATCTTAAAATCTTTTTTAAAAATATTAAGAATTTAAAGGTTGTAAACACTGAACCTTAAAAACACCAAAGGACATATTTAAAATATCAAGTTCTTCAGAAAACTTATTAAAAATTTTATAAAAATTATTTAAAGAGAAATTATCAATGTAACTAAGTTTAACAAATATATACTTGAATAAGTTCTTGACTCTAAACGTTCTAGGAGGTATAGTAAAATGTATAGAGCTGTAAAAAATTATATTATTGATGACTTTATAGAAAAAACGGAACACAAGAAAAATCTAGTCCAGACATTGAACTAGGAATTCCAAAAACATTGTATAGATAAGATGAAGATATATTTTGCAAATAAAAATGATTATTTTTGTAAAATAAATAACGCAGAATTTAGTTAATACTCGCTCAGGAATTTCGATTTTATTTTTGTAGTAGGGATCCAAAAAAGTTTACAATATTCAAGATTAGATTGGACAACGCTGAAATACAGAATCTTCAAAGCCAGCTCATTAGAAAATTCTCTAGTTTTACGCCCTAATAGTCCTCACGTTGGATTACGTAGAAAGTGATATGGCTTATGTGCCGTGCTTGCCACCTGACCATTGTTTAGTCCTCACGTTGATGGCATGTCATCTTATCAATGCTCAATGCTGAGCGCTTTGTCCTTCCCTATTATTTTCGTGCACTAGAGTACATGTTTTTTGGTTTTGCGATTTCAGAGGCATTTCGAATAACCCGGGTTTCGATTAACCGGGTTTTACTATATTTTTTTAGATGTTGAGAAACAGTAATAAGTAACTTCCGAAAATAATGTACTGAAACATAAATATATCTCTAAGAAATTTTTAAAAAATATACACGCTTTTTGCTTGTCTAATGAAATCGTTTGAAGATATATACTGTTCAGCAACGGATTCCGAGACTACCACTTTTGGACGATTTTACACCGGAAAGGGGTGTCAGGCAATGAGTCATATGAGCGCATTTCCGGAGTTCTTTGTTAGATCACGCTCAGTAAAATGTAAACATCACCCTCCCATTCTTCACTTTCCCCCTATTTTGATGAAAATACCTCCGCCCGGCAATGCTCAAAAGCGCGGAGGGTTTCCGAATCCGTTTCAAAATAATACGTATGTTATCGCATTAATATTCGTAATTATCTCCAGTTATAGCAGATTTTTATTCCGTGCCAGTTTTTCGGTTTAGTAAATAGCGTCGCAACTATCCCAAAAATTACGAAATTAGCGAAAGCACTCCCCACTCGACTTTCTCGTACACTTCCTCATTATGCTGCGTTTTGTATTTAATTTCATCTTGTAGTGAAAAGAATCAGGTCTGTATTTTAGAACATCACATTTTCCAGTTGGTGGGCTTAATTCAAAATTTTACGTAGGTCTACAATTTTATTTTGGGGTAAAGATCAAATACAAAAATTCATTCATTGTAGCTTGTTGCGGTTTTCAGATTATCGCGTTCGCATATACAAGAATAGACAGACAATTATCTCCAAAATTTAAAATTTATCTACTATTTTGGTAATAAAAAAGCATGAATTCAGCCCTCTAGCTTGTTGCAGTTTTCAGATTATCGCGTTCACATATACAAGAATAGACAGACTATTATCTCCAAAATTTAAAATTTATCTACTATTTCGGTAATAAAACAGTATACCAAACCTCATCCATCTAGCTTCTTACGTGTTTCAGTTATCGTGTTCACAAGCATATGGATGGAGGGACGGACACGTAGACACACAAAATTTGATAGAAATCTGTAATTTTTTGGGGCTAAATCTACACAACAAATTCTATTCTTCTAGCTCAGAGGTTCCCAACCTGCGGTACGCGTATCCCTGGAGGTACGCTAAGGACCAGTCGGGGGGTACGCGAACTCAAAGTCGGTAATGGCGGACACAAGAAAATAAACATAAGGGATTAAAAATGTTACAGAATTTTGCTTCCTCAAGTTGGTGTAAAAAGTAAAAGTGAAAGTTGTGCAAATCCAAAACCTACCCTCAAAATAAGAAAGCAAAAGGAAATGCAATTTTTAGCCATCCTTATAAACTAATACTAAATTATTTCAATACTGATTTCATCTGTTTTGACATTGAACTAAAACTATTGTAAAAATGGAATAAAATGTAAAATCAAAAATAAGTCCTGCAAATGTTATAAATTCCAGACATATGACTCTTAAGTTAAGGCCCTTAACATTATTGATAAAAACTTCTGTGTATAGACGGATGGTTGGAGGGGAGAATATGAATGTAGGGGGTACGCGAAAATAAAAAGACTAATCAAGGGGTACGCGAGGGAAAAAAGGTTGGGAAGACCTGTTCTAGCTCATTCTATTTTTGAGTTATCGTGTTAACAGACAAACATACAGAATTCCAGAAATATTTATTTCGAACTACGCGAGGCCCAAAACGTAGAAATTCATTGATATCTAAAGACTATTTTTTAACGATTAAAATATTATTTCTTTGCATACTTCGTATACGAGAAAGCAAAAAGCAGTGACTTTATTTCAAACAGCCATATCTGAAGACATTTGTGGTCAGAAATAACCAGATATTTTTTTATCTCTAAAAAATGTTGACAATTTTAACAATTAACAATTAGTTAAACAATTTTTTTATGATTTGCCTATGGGTTAGTTTTCTGGTTTGTTTACTTACACTAAAAACCTTGACTTTATCTGCTTGTATGTTGAACTTCGGCTTTGAAGATCCATTGACTTAGCATTGCACCGGAATTACGTATTGCAGGTATGTAAACAAACCAGAAAACTCGTCCATTTAAACATCCTGTAAATATATTAAAATAAACGCGTGTAAGACAACTTGTATAATTAAACCTCGTTTACTTCCTTTCCTTCCAAAAGTGTTCCAGTTAAAAATTAATTTGTTCTTTCTTTTCAATAATTCCACGAACTTTTGAATTTCGATATGATTTTCACTGCTCTCGTGATTGACCTTCTGACGGAAATACCGTGGGAAATTCATTTTAATATTGTAGAAAATCAATTGCTGTGCCCTGTGATTCATTTTTCCAGTAAATAAATCAACTTTTCTTCACGGTTATTATCGATTTCATTTTACTATTCATTATATCATGTGGATTGATCTACAGCGTGAAACGGAATTTTAATTTGGGAATATTGATGGATCCATTTTTCTTCTGTCTTTCATCGTTGCATTTGTGAATAGGGAGTTAAATTATCGTGAATATATTGGTTTAAAATCGTCAATTCTCAAATGTGAGATATTTTATAGTAGGGAGTATTTGCAATAGGGATTTTTTTATTCTAGGGAGTATTTGTAATGGGGATTTTTCTATTGTAGGGAGTATTTGTAATAGGGATATTTTATAGTAGGGAGTATTTCTAATAGGGATATTTTATAGTAGGGAGTAGGAGTAAACATTTTTTTAGAAATTTGATTATAATCTAAACATCTGCTGGGATTTATAACTAGATTGGTTTTAGACTAGGTATTGGCTTTTTGGGGATTTAGACTAGGTATTATTGGTTTTATGTTTTCAATATTATTTGTCTGTTTATGTATAATTTTTTACGTACAGACGCGATACCTGTAGAATTGTTTCCTCTGTTGCAGGTTAGCACAGATACGTTACATATAAACTGTTAAGAATTCTCACACTCCGTGACAATAGTATTGTACACATACTATCCCACAGATAATGTACAGTGTACAAATAAACTGTTAAGAGGTGTTAGGAACTATGAGGTAACAGTTTCAATATCAGAAGAGACTCGACATAATTGAAGCTGCACCGTGTATGGGCCCTGGTGTATATTGAGGTTGTCATTATGGGTTTAATTCAGTTACGTTAGCATTTCGTTATAAAGCAAGATGGAGCAATGTGGGGCGTAATTATGAATTGTGGTCGGCACCCACTCTCCAAACTTCCGCGCCGACGTTAGAACATGTGACTCATGATGCCACATATACCAAGCACTAGCCCCCCCCCACACACACACAAGGGTCAGACTTTAGTGGAATCGGTCTCGAACCCACAATCCTTCAATCAGACCTTACCTCAATATCTCTTATTTAGAGCGTGTAAATGCTTTAAACTCATATGCTTTTTTCCATCGCTGCAGAATTTTCCAGAAAGAAGACGCATGACCTTTGACGTCATTAACGTACACCAGCCAATGGTGATTTTCTCTATCAATAGCTCAGTAACTCTTATGTAGAGCGTATAAACGCTGGACTCATATGTTTTGTTTGTTTTTTTCATCACCGCAGAATTTTCCAGAAGGAAGACATATGAAGCTGGCCGTCATTAACCA
Organism: Araneus ventricosus; assembly: GCA_013235015.1. Lineage (NCBI taxonomy): Eukaryota > Metazoa > Arthropoda > Arachnida > Araneae > Araneidae > Araneus > Araneus ventricosus. The sequence goes on along the minus strand of BGPR01006160.1, from coordinate 49,056 downwards.
GCACCAACCCACATACACCACAGAATTTTGGTGCAGTCGGGTTTCGAACCGACCCTCTCGAAAGCCGAGACCTAATCACCAGATCATAGCGGCCCTGCCATCGTAGTACAAACGTCCTTACATAGAATTTTAAGCTGGGCATTCACGAGAAAGAAAGGTTAAGCCATTTGTCCCAACAACTGGTTTGTATTCCACTAATTTTAGTAGAAAAATTAGGCATATCATTCACGGATGTTCCAAAGCTTGTTTTGAGACAAGGTTCAAGTCGCAGAATTAAATAAACTAATATTATGCATAAAATAATTTTGTTTCACGAAACAATTTTTCTTCATAAGTAAGGTGGCAGAATGATTTTTGACCCAAAATATGTCGCAAGTGGCAAAAAATAAAGAAATCATTTTTTAAACAGTATATTTGAAAAACTTGGTAAAAATAAAATTTCCTTACGCAAACAAAATTTTGACAAACAAAATTTTCAAATTTTTGAGAAACAAGTAACAAATAGGAATAAAAAAATAATACTCGAGAATAAAATCTAAAAAAAAAATAATAATGCTTGAAAATAAAATTTGAAAAAAATACGAGTAAATATTTTAAATAAAAAATAATGCATCTTTATTTTGAAATAACACCCACTTCTAGTTCTGAAAGCATTAACCACTGCTATAATTATTTCCATGCTTGACTATGCACTTGGAAAATATGGCAAAAACCAGATATTCTTTTGTAGACGATTTTTAAAAAAAAATAACTTATGAAACATAAAAATATTTAAAATATCAAATAAAATATATGCTAGTATTTTAAACAGATTACCCACGTTTAATTTACAAAGCATTAAATAAACTTTTAAACACTATACCTGAAAAAAGTTGAAAATCAAAGTTTATGAATGAATACGTGTTTTCAAAAAATAACTTCTCAAGCATATAAATATTTAACATATAAGAAAGGAATATGTACATGTTTTGAACATATTGCCTACATGAAATTCATGAAATATTAAACGATTTTTTAAATAACACACCTAAAAATGTGGCAAAAACCAAAATTTTATTTGGCAATCGACTTTTGAAAAAAATATTCAAAACTTTTTGAAAATAATTTTTTTTTAAATATTAGAAAAAGAATAAGTACGTATTTTAAATAAATCGCACATATATAAATTATGAAACATGAAACTATCTTTTAAACAATACAACGGAAAAATGCGGCAAAAAATTTAATTTTGCAGACGATTTTTTAAAAAAATTAATAACTTCTGAAGCATGAAATTATATGAAATATTAACTAATAATATATGAGAATATTAAATGTTTTGAATAAAAATATTTGAAGTATAAGTAAAAGAATATGTTCGTGTTTTGAACAGATTAGGCACATGGAATTTACGAAACATTAAACGGTCTTTTAAACAATACACCTAAAAATCGTGTTAGAAACAAAATTAACTCCTGCAGACGATTGTAAATTTTCAGCTTTACACCGCAAATTAAAACAACCAACAGTGTACAACGCCAGGCAAGAAATAAAAACCTAAAAACTACCTACTCAAGATCTTCCCACGCTACCAACCCATGAGAAGAAAAAGCCAGTCATAAACCTTTCACTGTAACCGACGGAAAAAGAAATCCAAACGTTTAACTCAGTATCAGGCAGGTGAAGCAATATTAGAACGGCGAAAGAAGATTGAAAAACACAATTTGCAGCCTTAATCGCAACAAATTAAATCGAGTATTGCACAGTTGTTTGCTAGAAGAAAAAAGCGTGGAGTTCTAGTTTAACAGTTAATAGGAAAACGTTACATTCCAAGGAAATCTAGGGCAACTCGTTTCGTAGCTAGAACAATGCGTCAAGTTGATTTGGAATGCCATTTTTTCTTGTGTTATTCGAATTTCTGTAATTTATTTAGATGAGAAAAGTATCACAAAATGTAGATTAGTAGATGTGGGGCACGGGTGGGAAATTCGTTGTTTTTTCGCAGGGAATCTGAGCAAGCATTTAGATGCTAGTGGTCATTGAAATTGGTACATTTTTAGTTAGATCTTATAAGAAATCTAACTTAAATGTACAAAAGAGTATATTGTATTATCTTTAATAAAAATTCATATAATATTTGAACATAAGAAATTCATAGTTAAGCCTACACTTCGTAGTGATTCAAATTTGCATCATTACCATTTTTGTTCTTTATTTCAATTAATTTTGTATAATTTAATAAATGATTAAGTAAATTATTTCTTTGTTATATTTTTGACTTGAAATAGGAAAATTTTTTACTGACGAAATTTTAACTTAAAAAGTAATGTTTTTTAATAAATTTTAACTAAGCAATTAATGATCTTCACTAACTTTTATTCAAAAATTAGCTCAAAATTAATTTTTGCTGTAATTCTCACACTAATTTCTATAAAGAGATACAACTTTTGTTTAAAAATTAAAAAAAAAAGTCTTTGGAAGGGTTCAATCGGATTAGATATTTTTAATACTGAAGAAGAAATAAAAAAAGTTTTTTTTAAAAAAATAAGCATCTAAAATTCTTTTACGTGAGTTGGCAAACAAATATTTCCTTTAAATTTTATGTATCGGTCTTTAATTTCAACTAGAGAAGGTATGAATTCATAATGAGATCCTTTCAAAGTTTTTATTAATAAAAGTATGTAATGAATCATTAAAGGATAGTTACTTTCTCCCATACGCTATATTATTATAATAATTTAAGAAATATTTTAACTAACCAATATCAATTCATAATATACGTTGATAAATATACGCTTATCCTTACTATAGATAATGAAGCCAATTCCCGTGACGTCAAAGTCGCATGATCAGTGCAACAGCACCATCATTTAACATTTAACTGACAATTATCTTACACTATTTTTATTGACCATTTTCGTACAAAAAAAGAACGCGTCTACTTAGAACAAAGACACGTACCACTTTTTCCGTTTGATTGCTGAGCAGTGGATTCCAAAATTAAATCGGCTAACATTAAGATGTATCAGGTGAACATTATTAACACCGTTGACCATTTAACATTAAAAGAACAGCGGTATTCTAATTGTTCTTTGTGGACATTCCTATACCAAAATGGCAGTGTTAGTGCAAAACGAGCGAATCATGGACTTGATTCAAAAAGTAATCAATCAAATTAATAGCTGTCAATTTGGTTGATATTATCCCATATAAAATAAATAATCCATCATAACTGATTCAATCAAAATCCTTCAAAATCACTCAGTATCATAATAATTTAAATTTTTGTAGTTGTCCTTTGCTTCTAAATGCGCAGAATTTTCAAAACTAACCATTCTATTGGCTTTTTCCTTTAGAAATTCAAACGACGATTTTAGCACGTGATGCTTTGTTATTATATCCAAAAAACAGGATTTGCTCTAAACAACATTTTAATAAATAACTGTGGTAAAGGATTTCATGCTCTATAACAGGGGTTCCCTCGCGTACCCTTTGATTATTCTTTTTGTTTTCTCGTACCCCTTTATTATTCTTTTTGTTTTCGCGTACCCCTTTATTATTCTTTTTGTTTTCGCGTACCCCTCCTATTATATCCTACGCTCCCCCCGCCCATATGCAAAGAAGTTTCTATTAACAATGTTAAGGTCAGCTTAAAAGAGAAATGACTCGAATTAATGATATTTGCAGAAATTATTTTTGATTTTACATTTCATTGCAATTTTTCAATAGTATTACTTCAACACCAAAACAAATGAATCCAGTGTTATAATTATTTTGTTTCAACTTATAAGAATATTAAAAGTTACACTTCGCAATAATCAACTGCTCAAGTTATCTGGTTATTAAATAGCAAGTTTTCACTTGGAGAAGCAAAATTCTATAACTGTTTTATTCCCTTATGTTTTCTTGTTTCCGTCATTGACAACTTTGATTTCGCGTATCCCAACTGGTCCTTCGCGTACCCCTAGGTATACTATCATAATATCATCAAAACTCAAACCAAAGCAATAATTTAGATTACATCGTCCGGCTATAAATTAAAAATCAATGTTTACACTAAGCATTATATAACCACCAGCTATCCATATTTTTTATACAATCCCATCTTAAAAACAACTGTTCTAAGCTTCAACAATACATTAATCATTTTGAAAATCGAATCCACACAATTTTAAGCTAAATAAAGCATTATTATACCATCTTTGCCACATTCGAAAATCGGTATTCACACAGAACAAAATGATGATTGTAAAATATGAAAAAAGTTTTCTTATTAAAAGTTTTCAAAAGAAATCTGACTCCACCTTGTATAGGATTCCCTAATTCTATACAATCTCTTAATTTTGAAATAGGATATTCTTTCTTTAACATCTCCAAAGGTGAGTTCACCTAAATTTAAGCCAATGTTACATCTTCTATTTTCACTTTTATCTGTTTAAAAATTAGTGAATACACAGAAGCTTATCATTGTAGTTAACAAAATAAAACAGGAGAAGGGAATGATACGATCTACAGGATAATTAGAGCTTCCTAAAGATTTGATCCTCGAGGGGGACGAAATCTTAATGCATTTAATGACCGACATTGGTATGGGATGGGGGGGGATTAAATCGATCTCCGTTCCACATGTTTTAAAACGGTTAATAATTTTGTTGAGTATTTAGAATCACCCACTTTCAATTATAAATGACGCATAATAATGTCATTTTTGTTGCATCGAAAGATCGCAAATTGATTTGTTTGTTGCAACTTTTGTTGAAAGAACTTTCTTAACAGTTTCACCTCTTCCTCGACTTATGACCTTCGCGACTTACGACCCCAAAAAGTAAATTCCATTTTAGAAATGTAATTTCAGGTTGTATTTTTGTTTACAATATGTACAATAAAGTACTTCATGTATTTTTCTTATTATGTACAGTAATTAAAAGTACATAGGTTGAATTTATGTGTTCTATTTACAATTTTTATAACAGTTTGATTGAAAATAGTGTTGAAGAATTTAAATCCGACTTGCAACATTTCAGTCGGAACGCAACTCAATCGGTAAGTCTAGGAGGCCCTGTGCCATAAAAATGTGTTGCTTTTTAAAGAAATTCAACCCCACATAGCGTAAAGTATCCGAACCTAACCAATCTCTCAATTTAAAAATATACATCAACCTTAAACCCACGCGCCTTTGTCTCGCTATCGATTCAGGGAGCGAATCCTCCTCATTCAAAACAAAATCGGAGTAAAACCATGGTGATTTTTTCTCCACCCTCTTCCCTTATAAAGATGGTTTTTTTCACCTTTCCGCTTACAACAACCCCTCCCTCACTCTCCACCCGCCTGTTCCCATGGGAAGGGGAGGGGGGAGTTGAAAGGGCTTCTTTCTACCCACCCGATTTGGGGGAGACGAAAGGAAAACTTGACGTTTTGAAAGAAGGAAACTCGCGCCTTCCATACTAGATTTTGGATATCGTTATCTATTATTTATATAAACTGGTGCTCATGGTTTCTTTTTTGGATAACAGATGGCGCCACAAATACCGTTTTTGAACATATTTTAACTGATGAGAGCTAAACAATGAATGAATGGGGTATTTGTTTTTAGTAGCTTATCATTTAGATTTCGAAAATAATGTTATTATATTAAGGGATGATATTAATAATCACATGAAAGAATTCTTATAATTATTCGATTTTGAATAGTTTTAATTAAATCATTTTAAAATAATTAGAATAGATTTTCATCAGTCTTGAAAAGTTGGGGTCCGGGAATTAGAGCAGTGGCGTTGCGAGGGGTGGAAAAGGGGGAATATGGTTTCAGTACGGTAAATCAGAAATTCATGAATCGTTGCCTGGGAAGGATGGGGAATGCGAAAAACAAACATTTAGACCAGGGGTGTAGTGAAGCCGGAACGTACTGGAACAGCACTGCTTTTTTTGTTTACGAAAAATAAATAGGGGGGGGGGGATGTAAAAACCTTCTTAAAACAGTGCTAATTTTGTCACTCAGGGTAGAGCGTTCTGGCACTGCTTAATATACGACAGATCACTGATTAGGACCCCGACAACATTTACCCTCCTACACCACTGCATTGGAGCTTCATTGGCAACAGGTCTCTGAGTTTGGTTCACGATTCGAAGGAACGGATCAGATACAGAATGCAGTGGCGTAACAAGGATAAATGGAGTCAAACGTACAGCATCATTTCTATCCTCATTCCTCATGGTAGTTTTAAAATGTGAAATAATGGCACTAAAATTCTGTATTTAAGACACTTTCATCCTCTCCCCAGGAATGTTGACTGAGGCAGTGATACCCTTCTATACTCCCTTTCTTTACGCCACTGTCAAGGAATTGTTATGAATGTGCTATTTTTTAAAGATGTTGTATAGATCAAGGTTTATTACACTCTTCACTTCCACTCGAAGCTTTTCCAATAATAAAAATAAATAAAACAGGACTTAGTACTGATGAACAAGAAGAAATTTAGAAAAACACATTTGCTTAGAAAAGGTTTGACGAAACCTTTTAAAACAAGATGGCCATCTGAATTATTTTTGTTTACAAATTTTAAACAATCAGACTGAACCATATGAATCCATACTTTCGTCTGTCCAAACATGCATGCGAGAAATAATAGTTTTGCAATAAACTTCTGAACTAAAAGTAGATTTTGAAAACGATAAATTTAAAGCTTATAAACTCGATTATTATTGATCAATATATTTTACAACCAGTAAGAAGATTATAAAACATGTGATTAAAATAATTTAATGTAATGTGCAGATATTAATTTGGTTTTGGATAAAATTTTTCCTATATCTGTTTATTTTTTATTTGAAACATTTCCCTTTTAACAACAGCAGAATTATTAGTTTTTAAACCGAATTTTATCCATGCCACTCTTTAAGTAGTTAACAAGAAATTTTAAAATATTTTGATTTTATTCTATAAGACATAATTTTCAATTAAGTTCTTATATTATCTGATTTTCCGATAACCATTATTGCTTTATTTTCTTACGGTAATCAAGCTTTCTTCTAATGACCTACGCATGTCAGGAATATGAAATACTTATAGCAGGAAAGAGAGTTTTCCAGCGGTTTATACTGCAGGCCAAGCTAATGAACCTCGACATTGGCGACAAATTGAGAACCATTTTGGCGACAAATTTGGCAATAAAATGAAGCTCCCAGAAAATTTAAGAATTGTGGTCCTATCTCTACTAGGAACGGAAATATTGAGAAATTTCGAGAAAACTCTATATGACGTCACATTCCGTTGGAAAAGGTTACCGAGCAAATGAGGAATCAGTCTCTTTGTTGTTTTGACCGCAACATAAGATGGTGAACCAATATACGCTGAACGCTGTTGAAAGTGCTGTTACTGATTTTTATAAGTGATCTGCTTGTGTTATTAGCCCTTCCGGTAAGATTTAATTATGGAATGTATGTATAGCATGAAATCCAATGACGAGCTATACTTGTCATTTTACCGGAAGGGGATAATTTATACAAGTTTTGTTTACTTTTGTTACCTGTGATTCGTGTTTTGCTGGAATATTTGTGGAATAAAACGTTATTTTTTATTATCTTGCCTGTTGTGCTACATTCACGTACAACCACCGGAGATTTTTGAAACAGTTTTATCAGGTAGCATGGAAATCCTACTTATAAATTGCAGCGGAAACTCTTGAAAAATAATATAAACCTAAAAATTGAATTAACTTCACTTATTCAAGCCAATAGCTTCAGCTCAACTGACAGTATAAGAAGTCCTTTGATAAGTTGCATAAAAATACAGATGGTCGACGCCTTTTGACAATATTGAGGAACAAAGAGGGTATTGTAGCAAAGGGTTGGACGTAATTATTGACTCCCTACGGATGAAAGACGCATGATCCCTGATTCAATAGTAGGTAAGATTACTATGGATGGACGTTGCGGTTATTTTCGAGAAAAGGAAGCGAATCGTTTACTGAAAACAAATAAACTGTTTTAAAAAAGCGTTTTAAGTTACGGGTTGAAGCCAATCAGCGTTTGCGTTATTTTCGAAAATTACAAACGACCCGCTGTTAGAATAGTTAGTGATTATTAATTTAACAGCACGCGGACAACAACAGTTGATGTTTTGGTTATTATTGAGCGACAAATGTGAAGTGGTTTTTGATTTTTTTTTTTCGAAATGCAACGGCTGATGCAATGAAGGCAGACGAATCAAGGGCAAACAAATCAAGCCTAAAACATTATTTTGCTACTAAAGGCTCGAAATTTTTATTCGATTTTTTCTCTACCTCTCTAAATAAGAAATTCTATCCAACTAAATGACATCAACACGCATCTGTTTGAAAAATAAAATTACATATTCTGTCATAACAGAAAACGGACAGAAGTTTTGTAACTGATTTTAACTGAGGAGACTGATAGACGGTTATTTTAGAATGTTCGAATTTTTTTATACCCAAACTTCATACCTTCATCAAAAAACAAAATTAAGCTATGTTCAAGAATTTAAAGAAATTAGCATGAATTGAAATTGAAAAGTATCTCGGAAATTTATAGAATGTGAGAATTAGCTGACACTGAAAGGTATCTTTGATATCTTATAGAAAGTGATTATGAGTTGAGACTGAAAGACATAGCCAACATCTTACCGAAACTGGACAAAATTTAAAAAGTATCTCCAACATCTCGTAGAAAGTGAGTATGAGTTAAGAATGAAGGCTGTCTTTGACATCTTACAGAAAGTGAGCATGAGCTGAGACTGTCAGACATCTCCGATATATTGCAGAAACTGAGCATGAGTTGAGATTGAAACGTATCCCGAACATTTAATAGAAAGCGAGCATGAGTTGAAATTGAAAAATATCTTTGACATCGATTTTCCAAAGAGTGTTTTGGAATTTGTCGTACCAATCAAACTTTAAAACTGCAAACATAGATGCGATATGAAAGATTCTTCAGCAATTGATCTTCCAACTTCTTCATTCGACAGCTGTTAAATCAGCTATTCTAATCTGCATACATTTTATATCATATTTCATTTGTTTCCCTAAGTATAGCACCAAGAATCAGCTACATTCGACAAAAAGAATTATCTTTAAAAGGCTAATCAATAATAAAAATAAAAATATTAAAATAATACTCTTTCGGCAGTGTAATAAAAATAGTTCATTCTTTAATTAGTTATATAGACTTCCAGATTTTAGATTTAAAAAGATATTATTTGCTTTACACTAATAAACTCGTGCTATTATTTATTTTTATTAATAATTACTTTCTACTTATTAATCTTTAATATATTTTGTAATTCATTATTATGATTATTATAGAATCTTGTTATAAGTTTTTTTCTTAAATTTACTACCAAGTGACACTTTCTCATATGGAATCAAAAATTAATAAATATTAGCCGATTGAATGCTGGTTAATTTATGAAAACTTTAAAATGTTGCACCGCCATTGCAAAAATAGGGAATTTCATAACTGTAGTACATCAGGAAGTGAATGAAAAATCGATTACAAAATTAATAAAACCGCGGAATAATGAATTTAAACAGCTTGATCAGAAATAAACAAGCATGAAATATAATCTTACACCAAAAGCAAGTCATGCGTAAAAAGTATGTTGACAAATTTTTGTTAGACGTTGTCAAGTTTTTAACAATTCAATTTAACAAAACATTAATCAATCAAACAACTTGAAACCCTCACTAAAATTTTTTTCAGCATTTATTTTCTTCCATTTTTATACACTGCCGATACCATCTGCAAATTCCCTGAGATTCCTCGCGGTATTACAACTGTTTACTTTACTTAAACTCCGCCTTGTTAAAATAATTTAATGACAACAAAAAATGTTTACAAAAACGACAACGCTTGTTGAACATTCATCGCAGCGCAGCAGTGATCCTTCCACGCCAAGAGCAGAACACGTTGTTAAAGTTTATGTTACTTTTAAAACAAACATGTTACTAAAGGTGAATCATTAAAGAGGAAATATTGTTACTGGCATAGATAGGCATAGATGGAAACGTAAATTCTGCTTATTAAGGATGCATTTCAGCGCGTTTTATATGTGGTCCGAAAGGACCCTTAAAGACGGCTTAAATTATTTTCTTATTGCTTTACTGAACAGGAAACGTCTTAAAAAGCATTCTTTGATCTCTTTCTGCAGTTACTTTTCATTTTTCCAAGTAATATAAATAATTGTTTGTACTCTTTTTTTGATCAACGTTGTTTGCTAGAACACTTTGGGATTGTACCTTTAATTTTTTTTTTCTTCCTTTTTTTTGTTTTCGAAGAGTTATTATTTTAGAGTAGCATCTGAAAAGTTTGTCAATTAAAGATTTAATTGTCTTTCGAGGCAGTGAATACTTCCTAAAAGATATTGAAATTTTGTTGTCAGTCTTATAAAATTTTAAATTTTGAAGAATTGGTTAAAAGTTAAGGAGAGCTCTCAACTTTCTCCTATACTTCCACATAAAAATGTCACTTAAACATGCAGTCAAAAATTATGTTTAAATGTTATGTTACCATACATTATTGACTGGCTTGAATAAAAATAAGTTAAAAACATTTTTAATTAATTTTTCTATTAACGAATAATTTTGGAAACTATTATCCAAGGAAAATAATTTTTAAGTCATCTTAAAATTCAAAATGTATTTATTCGATCACACATTTATTGCCTACTATTTTCTCTGTCATGTACACTATTTTTAAATATTTTAATTGTCGCTACGATAATTTGCAGATGAACAAATCTATTTAAATTTTCATAGGATCAGGGCCGTACCGAGGTGATCCTGCGCCCTTGGCGGAATTGGTAAAGCTGCGCCCCTACCTTTCGTGACACATTTTCATTAATTTTTCATCCCTTCTATAAAACCCCTACCCTGAAAAAACTACATTCCTGCAAATATTTTTATACATAAATTTAGCATATTTTATGATTCATTAAATAGGTTTAATAAAAATGACGCATTCTTAAAAAAATGCTTTAATGAATAATGCATATTCATGAAAAATACTGTACGCAACAAAATAAATGTATCATCAAATAAATTACAAATTGCACATATTTTCTAAGACAGAAAATAAAACAAAATCTATATCTTATAGCAACTATTGATCATTGGCTTTTGTGTGTGATGTATAATAAAGAAGAGAATGTATTTGCTTCGCGCAATGTATAGTGTATAGTACATAAATGACTAATTAGGAATAAAAGAAATTACAGCTGAAATTAAGAGCTGAACTGAATTCAAATTTTATTGATATCAAATGACTTTTTCTAGATCAGAGGTTCCCAACCTGTGGTACGCGTACCCCTGGGAGACGCGGCGCACAAGTTAGGGGTACTCAAAAGTGATTTTGGTAATGGCGAGAAACAGAAAATATAAGAATATTCTAGAATTTCATTTCAACAGGTTCGTTTGAAAAATGAAAATCTTACGAGTTCGAATGCCTATTTACGGAATAATTAATATCTAGTAATTGAGTAATTGTTAGTTTTCGTCATGACCGGCCGCCACGACTTCATCGGGCACTGTGGTCCCCGCATAATAGCCCCCATTACAAGCGGCACATGCGACGACCCCTCCCCGTTTCACAGGGGTGCGACCCATCATCGGAGATGGGCCTTAAGAGCCACACCACCATTATTGTATCTACCAAGGGCGCGAGAACCTGCTTGCTTATCCGGCAACTTCTCATCCGTGAACTTTGCCATGCTGGGATCATGTGATTAAATATGAGACTATATGAAAATAAGGAAATTAGTGATAAAGTGATTAAATAAGGAAATTAATTTGTTATTTTAAAATTGAAAAGTATTGTTGCAAATCATACATTTATTAAAAATTTCTTTAAATTAAAGAAAAAAATTGTACAGTTATTAAATTGGTATCATTAAAAATATTTTTTTTTTTGAATTTTAAAATGACATAAAAAAATCATTTTTTTAAATGATATTTTTGAAAAATACGGCGAAGAGACAGCAAAATCTTGCCTACTTTTTTATTAACTGACATTTTAATTATCTTTTGAGTTTTGGAAATTTGATAGTGATTCTACTCTTGTTCTGAAGAGAATATGCGCCAAATTTCATCAATATCAAGCAAAAATGTCGATTTTTTAAAAAGATCAATAACATTCATCTTTGTATACATTATTGGAAAGTAAAATTTTATAGTTAAATCAGTTACAATTATCAAGACAAGTAAAATCAAAGAGATCATGAATTTGGTGTAGAATAGTTGCATTAGATTTTTTATGCAATAAACTCTAACACGAAATACTACAATGTTAATTTTATATTTTGCTTATAATCATGCCTTTGTATGCATATTTTTATTACTAATAAAAACGCATATATACATGGATGACTGTCTGATGGCGTTCTACAAGACAGACCGTTGAGCCTAGAGTTGCCAAATTTGGTACAAACCTATTATGAAGGGTGGCAAAGTACACCTCAGTTAGTTTTTAAAACTTTAATTAATTAAAACTTAAGAAAGAATATTTTTGGGGGGGTTCAGCGATAATAGTAGGAAATATTATCATTTAAAAATAATTTCATCACCGTCTTATATTTCACAAAAAAATGATCTTTCAAATGATAACAGTCTAGTTGTTGTGTAATTTTTTTCTTAAATTTGACAATTTTTTTAAAAAAATATTTTTATGTATAATTTACAACAATGCTGGATTGAAAGTCAAACCAATTTCACTGATTTATCAAATCTTTAATTTAATATTTCTCTTAATGTTTAATTTAATGTTTCTGTTATGTTAAAAAACGAAATATAAAAATTTATTTTGATTATTACAATATAAAACATTCTTTTGCTGTAGTAAAATGCTGCCACTTTCGTTGCTTTTCCAGTTTTTTCAGTCTAATTTTTTGTTAATTTTTTGCTACTTGAAATAAATTTAATTTTTAAATAGATTTACTATATTATTTTGATAGATTTACTTTTTAGCTCTGATCTAAAATTAATTTTTTTTCACTTAGGGCAGATAATCTTCAATGAAAATCAAACCATCTATTTATTTGTAATTATTAGGTAAAACATTCAAGTTATGGTCAGATAAATAAAGTGTAATAAATGTAATTTAAATCTGAATTATGCATGATCGAAATAAAAATTAATTTTCACTGAATTTAATGATATTAAAGAGTCATTCTGCCTAAGACTCTTTTAACAATTGAATGTAAAAATCAAAGTCATTAACTTTATTAGATGCAAAACATATTGCCTTGAAATTTAGTTCAAATTAGCTTGCGAAAAATTAAATAAGTTGATGTTTTTAAAATTGGTTGGCATAAATAATGTATAATTAATAAAATGGGCAGCAAGAAGCTCAAAGTTCCAAGAAAAGGTGCAGGGCCTTTCTCTCTCTCTCTGTAAGGGGTCACAACCAGACAAGCTGGCAACTTGACCACTGGACAAAGCCACTAGCCACTCCCGTAATGTTTATTGAGCCACTGAAGACTTATTCTCAAATTCTTTTTTATTTGCACAGCAGATCGTACCAATCTAACTCTTAAACTAAGTTTTTAAAATGGTCATTTTTGCGCCCCCTTTCTGCCTGCGCCATTGGCTGGGGCCAATCTCGCCACCCCCTCTGTACGGCCCTGCATAGGATGGTGTGACACCTTACGTATTGATAAACACTATGACTAAAAATGAAATGGCTAGGTGTAGTTTAATAAATTCAATAATGAAAATGATATGTAAAATTTTCATTCAACATGAGTTTTTAAATTATTGTGCTTTAATGTTTTGCTTCAAAACATAGTAAAAAAAATCAAATAATGTATTTAGTATATATACTTCTTTTCATTGACTGATTGGGTCAATAATTTGATACAGATCTACTATTTCAATAAAAAATCCACATGCCAAATTTTACTCATTTAGGTCTCTGTGTTTTTGCGATATCGTGCTTACATAGACTTAGATCTAACTTGAAAAATGTTCTTTCCCGACTCAGGGAAGTCTAAAACGTCAACATACAGCAAAATCTAGAGGTCTAGTTTTTCGAAAATTTCTTTAATTTCTCTCTGTAATACATGCTATAAGAGAAAATAAAAATCAGAACTTAAATCAATAAATGTGCGTCTGAAAAATGTTAAGGCATATAGCATATGCTTGCTAGTCGATAAGTTCGTAAACCACTGGCTGGTATGTATAGGCGGGCTTTGCAGTTAGACTAGAAGGGTTCACGAACCAAATCCTGTAGATTTTTTCGGCGGACACAAAGAGATTCACAGTTTCCGTTGGTACGTGATCGAGTATAGTTCTTCGTTCCACGCGAACCTCCTTCGAATGAGCAAGGTCAAATCTGCAAACGAAGGCGTATTCCAAAGACCCCTTCCCATTGGCCACTGATAAGTGATGATTAATGGTTCTAGGTGTGTGTGCTGCTTTGCCATGGTTCGTCGTGAAAATAATTTCTACGAACAGGGCGCAAGCGGTTTGGCTTGCAAGTGTTTACCTCACATTACAACAGTTATTATACGCAAATTTGCTACCAATTCAATTTTTCATAGATTGTCTGTGTTGTAATTGCATTAATTGCAATGAATCTATCACCAGTATATGCAATCATTGCATTTATTAAAAATTGTTTGGAGACAAGTTTGATTTCATTCATAGTTCTCTAATGTCAATTTTAATAAAACTGTGCAAAAATAAATGAACCATTTAGTCTAACACCGCATTAATCCCAACGATATTGTTTTCAAAATTGCTAAACACACCAAGTTTAGCCTCTGTTTACTAAATCCGTCATAATTTATCCTCGTACAAATCGCTTCTGTAAATATATTCGTCTATACATTGCAATGAGTCTTATTGATTAGGAACCGGTTTCAGTTGCGAGAAATAGGATTCACATTATTTTCTGAGGCATACATAATACATATTGAAGGAAAAGTTTTGACTATCTTTGTTCTCATAACCATACGACAATTTTCGATTTTGAAAAATATTAATACTTTGTGAGTCGATGCTTCTGTGTACGAAATATCATGTATAGTCGGTGAAATTTAGTTTTATTGAAGACCATAACAACCGCATAGTATATTAAAAAATTGGTAATTAACTTTTTGAAAGGAGCGAAATGTGCAATAGGCAGGGATAGAATTTTAAATAATTTGACTATTAACATTTAAAAATAGAAATTCTAAAATGTTTAGTATATTCCTAAAATAAAAAATAAGAATTTTTATTAAATTCTCTCAGAAATTTCAGTCAAATTTTATATATGACCTCAAATTATCCCATTTATAAATTCAAGTCAACGTATACACTGTTAGAAGAGTTAGAAAGCAGTAAAACAAGCCAGAATTGCAAAGAAATGCCTGATCGAAGAAGCCACCCGAATGAACTAAAATATTCAAGTAGTTGCAAAAATGGAAATAGTATGTGAAAAGTATTTGGTGATATTTCACACTCGGACATAACACCACTTGCACGACCCCGTTTCTAGAGTGACTTTCTATAATCGGTTTTGATGGATGTGCAGTGGAAGCATACCAAACCTGCCCGTTTCCACACGAGCGCTCCTCACCTGACAACGGCCCCCCCCCCCGGAACAACTTTAATTAATGTATCAATGGGCGTCTCGTACGCAATGACTTTAAGGGAGCCCCACAAGAAGAAATCTATGCTAGATAAATCTTCTTAAGAATCCAACAGGCGAAAAGCGCTCTCTAGCTCATCCGGGCGGCGTTTCCAGTCAAACTTTCCATTGTGATTTTGGTTTATTTTTGTGTTTATAAATTGATTTTTAATCGGATTTGTAAATTGACCTATGAAGTTACTTTGATTATCTGCAGCACTTTTTTTAGTTATAGACTAGTTTTACATAAAGATAATTTCATATGGTGCTCTGGCGCTTCATGGTCGATTATTTTGGGTATTCACATGTATTCTAAAACGAAATATATTTTCAATATAGTGGCTATTCCCTCCCCCCGATTTTGATAGTTGAATTCTTTCTCTTTCTACGCATAAACGTTTATTAAAAAGAGAGAGAAAAAAAAAACGCCGTAGAAAAAATTTGATGAATAATTTTTTTTTTATTTCATAACGCTATTTACTTTTTAGAGTTGACACTTCCACAGTTAATTTTCTACACAGTAGAACCAAATCATTCAAATATAAGAATAATTTCATTTTCATCATAGATTTAGCACAGTCCGGAATATTTTTTTAACAGGCAATGAATGATGAAGAATGGTGCTAAATTGAAGTTTGGAAAATTCATATTAAGATGTGAGCTTTTCTAACAGTTGAAGTCTTGAAATATGGAAAATTTACCAACTCAATTGCAGAACGTTTTCTTAGAAACCTAACTTATTAGATAGAATTGGGGATTACTGTTTCAATCGTGGGGTTATTTTTATCACCAATCATTTACAACTTTCGTTGAAAAACCATGATCACTTCTCTTTGTGCCGGCACTATACCAAGTGCCAGGATTATGCCAAGGTGGATTTCTTTCAAAGATTCTTGGGGGTTATTTGGTTATCAGAGTTTTCGATTAAAAGGTCTTTAAATTTTACCTTTTTAAATAGGATTGAACGATCATGTGTTATATAAGTATATGCAGGGTGCAACTAAACTGATGCTCAGAATTAGAAGTTACTAAAACAAAGAACTTTTATCATAAAATGTGGGGTCGGAAAGCAAGCGTTGAAAGAGCGCCTACGAGATGAAAACAAAAAACACACTAATGACGAATAATTAAGGACAAAGAATCTTTGATATCGAAAACTTTATAACAAAATGCTCAAATGAGCGATCCCTGCTGCAATACATCGCCGACTGAGTGATTCGCGTACAAGTTGGAAGATTACTGACATTTCACGATAGTCTGCGGCAGTGATGCTCATTTGGACGATAAGGTTCCTCTGGTGACTGGATGGGCATTTTGACTGTCCTAGAGAAAAAAAGTCCAGTAAGATTGGGAGATCTCAGAGGCCAAGCGGCAGGTCAACCGCGATCAATCCATTCCGTACAGAAATACAAAGTTCAGGCAATTCCGAATAATCCTGATAATACGTACTGGCACTCTGTCGTGCTGGAACTACGTAATCGCTCGAAGAGTTATTAGTACATTTAGTTGTAATTCAGACAGCACCTCCTGAGGAAGGTGAGGTACAACTGTCTGTCTAGGCCAGAGGTTCGCAACCTGTGATACGCGTACCCCTGGGGGACGCAGGGAGCCAGTTTGGGGTACGCGAAAGTGATCTTGGTAATGGCGGAAAACACAAAATATAAGAACATTCTAGAATTTCGATTTCTCAAGTTCGTATGAAAAATGAAAGTACGATTCCAGAAGCCTATTCACTAACTAAGAAAAAGGAAGATGTAGATTGATATCTAATAATTGAATAACTGTTAGCTCAAATCATAAGTAAATGCGAAGTTACTTCGATGCTGTTTTCATTTGTTTTGACGTTGAAATAATACTATTTTAAATAATTATTTAAAAAAATAAAAATTTTAATAGACCACGTTTTTAAAACGGACTAAAAAGTATAAAATAATTTCTTCTAGCCCCATACAGATTTACAACCCCATACAGATTCAAAACGAAAAACGTGGGTCGCATGTAATAGATAATTCATGTATAAATAGTTTACTTCAGTCACTAACAATTTTATTGCAATGGAAATGATATGAACTGTTGTGTGAGTTTTCTCAACGACAGCTACTCTCTACACTCCTTACTATTAAATATTGCATGCGCCCCACGTTTTTCGTTTTAAATCTGTATGGGGTTAAAAATCTGTATGGGGCAAGAAGAAATTATTTTATACTTTTTAGTCCGTTTTAAAAACGTGGTCTATTAAAATTTTTATTTTTTTAAATAATTATTTTCTGCTTTTTAGTCTTCTGTGTGTGAAATTTTGCAATCGATTTTAAACATCTTGATGAGATTATGATGGAGACATGTGACAAATTTCAGGTTTATTTCAGTTTCTCTTCACCTGATCATAAACAGAAAATTGTTATTTTCCTGAAAAAGTAAGTTATGTGACGCAGAGACCTTTGAGATATAATGAAAAACGTACTGCACATGCGCAAAGATATGGCTAAAATATGGGGTGCATCGATGGTCCCATGGGCCATCCTTATATCCAAGAACAAAGTCTGTAATGTTAATAGTTTAAGAGATATAATGAAAAACGTACTGCGGATGCGTCATGCAAAACATGAAATGACAGACAAACGGACAGACAGACAGACAGACAAGAAAGCGAATTAATAATGCATTGTCATCTAGTTCTTAACTATGTTTAAAGTTTCAAGTCTCCAGCTCATCGGGAAGTTAGTTTAAAATCGATCGCAAGATTTGTACCGAACAGACAGACAGACAGACAGACAGACAAGAAAGCGAGTTAATAAAAACGTGTTAAAAACTAAGTAAAATGTAAAGTCAAAAATGAATCCTATAAATTTTATAGGTCGTGTATTAGATTCGTTTGATTCTTGAGCTAATTTAAGTCCTTGGCAATATTAATAAAAACATTTTTGTGCTGGTTGGGGGGAGAGATATAACAGTAGGGGGGTCTTCAAGAAATAAAAAAATTAATCAAGAGGTACGCGAATGAAAAAAAGATTGCGAACCACTGGTCTAGGCGGTCCGGTAAATGATAGGGGCCAATTAAGTAGTCGTGGTTAATCTACAGGAAGCTCCCTCTCGTGGCTCGCCGCTTGCTTTCCTACCCCACATTGTATTGTGAAATTTATTTGTTTTGGCGAGTTTTTTCAACCTTTAGAGTTCTGATCTTCAGTTTACTTACACCCTATGTACCACAGATGTGTCGTTCAGTTTGCTGAGATTTGAAAGAACACTCTTTTAAGTACAGGGTGATTATAATTAAAGTTGCAATTTCAAAAAGCTGTAAAAAAGAACCGCTGGTCAGAATAACCTGATATTTCATCTGAGTATACGTGAAGCGATGAGAATTTGTTTTGCGAAAGAAAAAAGGAAATAGTTCAAAAGTTGACCGATAGATGGCGCTGTACTAGTGATAAGATGCTAAAAAACAATTGCTTTAAAAGATATGCTAATTTTAAGATGCTAATTAAAAGACGTGTGGTACTCTTTGTTCAAAGCCCATCCACCACGACAAGGTAGTGCTACAGCGGATAGGAAAAAATCGGTTTTTAATAGACCCTAGGCCGAAAACCGTACAAAAAGCAAAAACTGATGAAACCATCAAGAAAAAGAAGTTGGCTTCGACTTGCTTACGAAATGTTCAATATGCTGTCCACCGTTTTCTCCTATGAGCTGAAAGCACAAAACGGCATGTGCCACAACAAATCGGAGTGTTTCAGTGGTTATATTGTGAATGTGTTGCGTAATGCGGTTTTTCAACTCGGCTAAGTTCGCATTTGGACCCCCGTACACAACATCTTTTAGGTAACCCCACAGCCAGAAGTCGCAAGGGTTCAGGTGAGGTGATCGTGGTGACCTGGCTGTTGGGAAATGGCGACTGACAATTCTGTCATTTCCAAAATGCAGATTCAATAGCTGCTTCACTGGTGTTTCAATGTGCGAAGGAGCGCTATCTTGTATAAAAATTGTGCTATCCATACATCCGAGCTGTTGCAGTGCTGGAATGAGCTGGTTGCGCAAAAGAGATTCATAACGTATCCCATTGACTGTACAGGTTACAGGACCTGAAGGACCAATCTCCTCGAAAAGGAAAGGCCAACGATAAATGATGTCGTAAACCACACGTTGACCTTTTGAGAACAAAAAGGCAATGGTTGCATTTGGGACGGATTCTCTCTTGTCCATATTCTGCAATTTTGATTATTGACAGAACCTTGAAGTTGGAAATGGGCTTCGTCTGTCCACAAAATGTTCCCTGGCCATGCATTATCCACTTCCATTCGAGCAAGAAATTGCAGGGCGGAAGCTTCTCGTTTTGGCAGGTCAGCAAAAACCAATACCTGAACATGCGTACTTTTGAATGGATAGCATTGCAGGAAGTTTCGTAAAATTTTACGAACCATGCTGACAGGCATGTCTAAAGTTCGGGAAATTCCCCGTGCTCTGCACGTTCCCAAAGCACTGCTTGACGCTTCTTGCAATGCTGTTGCCACTTCCTCTATTGACGTCGAAGTAATTGCTTTCCTCCCTCTGCCACATTTCAAGTCAAATGAACCCGACTCTTCGAATTCATCAGTCATCTTCTTCAGACCGAATGCAGTCACCTTTTAATGCCCGGAATTTCTTCAATGCAATTGCCGCACAGTCATTGTTCTTGTAAAAATGCTTCACAAGCAGAGCCCGATCCTTCAATGATAGAGTCATGGCTACCTTCTCAGACGCAGAATAACAGGAACTGCATGTTCTACGCCTTTTTGTCACAAGTGTAATGTGCGATGCACATATCACGTCTTTTAATTAGCATCTTAAAATTGGGATATATTTTATAGCAATCGTGTTTTTGCATCTTATTACGAGTACAACGCCATCTATCGGTCAACTTTTGAACTATTTTTTTTTCTTGCGCATAACCAATTCCCATTGCTTCACGTACACTCAGATGAAACATCAGGTCATTCTGACCAGTGGTTCTTTTTTCACAGCCTTTGGAAAGTGCAACTTTAATTATAATCACCCTGTATTTTGCTGTTGTAAGACAGTCTTCAAGGGTATTTGAATATAATGGAAAGCGATGGTGGCAAATAAACACACGCCAAACAGAATGCTAATGAATATATACATAATTATAGAAGCAAAAACACCCTGAATTATAAGAAATAATTCGTTCTGTCAAAGTGAAGCCCGTAGTTTAAAATCTTTGCTTAATCGTTTCGTTGCTGCTTTTTTTATTGTTATAATAGATATTATATGTATTGCCTTTTATCGAGGTTCAAAATATTTTTATTTAACTTTTTTTAAGCATATAAATTTTATGTTTGTAAAGATAGAATTTTGTAATCGATTTTTCACTCCCTTGCTGCTGCACTCCCTAGTTATGTGATTTTGCACAGTTGTGGATACCCGATGACAATACAATGTTTTAAAACTTTCAGGGTTTAATTATGAATTGATTCATTTTAATTACTTTTTTCTGTATCAGAGACGCCATCTTGTTTGATCGAGATAGAGCATTGGACTGTTAGTGGTGCTTCAAATCCTCTATCATCTCGCATTAAAAAAAGACAGAGATGATAACAAAATACTGTAAAACATTTTTATTAATAAATTATGAAATATATTAAAGACAAAAAAGAAAATAATTATCAATAATATAAAATAATTAAGACACGCTCCTGAAATATAGAAAAAACTTGTGATGAGGGGGCCGCAGTGGCCTAGTGGTAAGGTCTCGGATCATGGCCGGAGGGTTCCTGATTCGAAATCTGATTCCACTGGAAGATCCGCCGTGTAAGTGGGTCTATTGCACATTAAATCAAACTTCGTGGTTCAAACATCCTCCCGATGGTGTGGTGCGGAATTTTGGAGAGAGAGTGCCAGCTCATGTGTCATCCTTGTTATCTGGCTTCTAGTCTTCAATAGAATCATAGTCCTCATGTTACTTCAATGCAATACGTTAATATAGTTAAATCTAGAACATGGAGGTGAGAATAAAATTCGTAAAACGTGAGGCGCTCAAAACAATATGATGTATTCCTTTATTTATTTAGAAAATGCACGCTACAGAATAAATTCCAATTACAGAGTGCGTGATACAGAAACAAACTCTAAAATAGCCGTAAAACACAGATTAATAAAAACAACAGATAGACACAGAAATCACTAAAAAACACAACACGAATTTAAAAAGCATACAAAATAAAAAGACTTCAAGAACACAAAAAGCCGCAAACATTCAGTCGTAAATACACCATAAGACATATTAAACACATCAAGATCATCAGAGTACCTATTGAAAATTATGCAAAATTTGTAAATAGAAAAATTACGTATGTAAATAAACCTGGTAAATACATTTACAAATAAACAACTCTTCCGCAGATTTCTAGTCTGCTCAGCATAAGTGATGCGGCTCAATATGTCACTGCAATCAAAGCATCATTAATTATCTTATGATAAAATAAAAGACATGAAAGATCACGTCGGACCTTGAAACTGTGAAAGCCGAAGGTGTTACATAAATGAGATGAGGATAAGTCTTGTGGATAATAGAGATTTGTTCGGTAAAATAAGTAACGCAAAAACCTAGTTTGTATCTGTTGAATAATTTTAATTTTATTTTTATTGTAAGGGTCCCAGACAAGACAACAGTATTCAAGACTTGAGCGGACAATAGTGAAAAATAAAACCTTCAAAGCTGGTACACCGGGGAAATGTCTGGTATTACGTTTGATAAAGCCAAGTTTAGTGAAGGCCTTAGAGACAATGTTGTTAATATGTTGGGTAAAATAGAGTCTAGTGTCAAAAGTAACACCAAGGTCAGTAACTGACCCGTATCGGCGTAGTAAAATACCATTGATTTGGTAAGAGTAAAAAATAGGCTGTGATTTTCTAGTATAGCTAAGCATTCTACACTTTTCAACGTTAAGGAGTAATTTATTTACGATGCACCAATGATAACTTTTCAAGGTCGTTCTGTGAAAGAGAAGCATCAGCACTGGATTATATTTGTCTGAAAAATTTCAGATCGTCGGCAAACAAGAGACACCCAGAAAAACACGATTCACCTCAAAGGTCGTTTATAAACAAAATAAAAAGCAAAGGACCAAGATTTGGACCCTGAGGAACTCCAGATGTGTTTGAAAATGCATCAGAAACAACATTATTAAAATAGACATATAGAGTCCGATTACTCAAATACGAGAAAAGCCATTGAACAAGATTGACGTGAAAACCGATAGTTCTTAATTTCTTCATAAGAATACCAAAGTCGATTGAATCGTATGCATTTGAGAAATCAGTGTAAATAACATCTAATTGACAATTGTCTTCAAAGGCGGAAATACCTTTGTCAGTTAAGCACAGCAAATTAGTTGAATTGAAGTTTATAACTCCTTAGGAAATGAAGCCACAATGAATATGAAAAAAAAGAAAGTTCCTAAACATTCTTTAAAAATGAAATACATTTGGTATTGATAACAATTATACATTTGATTAAAATTTCAATTTTGCGTAATTTATTTCTCTGTGATGTATTACAAAATGTATTTCTATCAACTCCTGACTCTTAGGCAACATTTGTTTTCACTTGCCAGATTTTTTATTCAAAAATCATTTTCTACTTACTATTACACTAATAAAAACATATTTAAACAACATTCAAATAATTAATTTAATTGTTTATACCTTCAAAAAAAACAACAGAAAACCGATTTAATTAAAAAAGTCAACGACTCTTCCTAAATAAAACTAAATCCGACCTGAAAAATAACGAGACGTTTTACCCGTCAAGAATGGCAGCCGAAAAATCCCACCAATTTTCTTAATGCAGTCCCCCGAGTCAATCGTGGATGAGTTTATAGGAAAGTGACCTTTCATTCAGTGCAGTGGTCAAGGCTCCTTTATTTTTAGTCCCCGGTATTTGTCACCTTCTTGTCGCCGTACGATCTCGCGGTGACACCGTTTGGCCAATGCATGCATGGATATGGCCTGGGTGTGGCAGCTAATGGGGCAAAAAGAAAAGGACAGCCTTTTTTGCTTCTATTTTCTTGCCTTTTTTTCCTACTCTATCTTACACACTTGATAATGGATGTAGGCTCGCTATATCTATCTTTTAGTAGATGTTTCGACCTCTGCATTGGTGGAATTTTTTTACAGATAGAATGGAAAAGTGTAGTGGGAGAATGTTTTTCTTGATGAGCTGTGGTTTCAGTGACCACTAGTTGTTTTCGTTGTAAAGGAAAATAATTGAACTCTGTTGTTGTTTACTTACAAAAACGAAGATTTGTGAGACATTATTCGATACTCAGGATAAATAGAAGTTCAGAATTAATAGGGGTACTGTTTCAGTTTAGTATTTCACCATCGAATGTGATGTATAAATGAGCGAGGAATGATTTTCCTTGATGAGCTGTAGTTTCACTGACAAATAATAGTTTTTATTGTGAAAGGAAATAATAACTTCTTTGTTGCTCACCTATAAAAATTGTAGATTTGTCAGGCATTCGTTGATACTCAGGATAAATAGAAGTTCAGAATTAATAGGGGTACTGTTTCAGTTTAGTATTTCAACATCGAATATGATTTATAAATGAGCGAAGAATGCTTTTGCTTGATTGGCTCTAGCTTCACTGCCTGTTAGTTGCTTCCGTTGTGAAGGGAAATAACTTAACTTTGTTGTTATTTACTTCTAAAATTTGTAGATATGCCAGATATTCTTCGATGCTCAGAATACATAGAAGTTCTGAATTAATAGGAGTACTGTTTCAGTTTAGTATTTCACCATTGAATATGATTTATAAATGGGCGGGGAATGCTTTTCCTTGATGAGCTGTAGTTTCACTATGTAATAGTTGTTTCCGTTGTCAAGGGAAATAACTTAACTTTGTTGTTTACTTATAAAAATTGTATGTTTGTGAGACTTTTATCGATATTCATAATAAACAGAAGTAGTTTCTACTCTATCTTGCACACATGATAATGGTTGTAGGCTCGCTATATCTATTTTTCAGTAGATATTTCAACCTCTGCATTGGTAGAATTTTTTACCATTGGAATGGAAAAGAGCGGCGAGGGAATATTTTTTTTTCCTTGTTGAGCTATGGTTTCACTGAATACTAGTTGTTTTCGTTGTGAAGTTAAGAAACTCAAGTCTGTCGTTGTTTACGTATAAAAATTGTAGATTTGTGAGACATTCGTCCATATCCAGAATATACAGAAGTAGTTACAGATAAATAGGAGTAGTGTTTCGAATTGGTATTTCAACAAAGTATATGGTTTATAAATGATTTCACTGATAACATATTATTCAAAAACCATGAAGGAAGATGTCTCTATTTAAGATAAATTATTATTAAATTAAAATTCTTCTTAAATATCTTAACTGCTCGTTCGGGAAAACTCCTTAGAAATGAATGAAGTGTCGTTAGTTGGTCAACAAACAGTTTTCCTTCTTAAAAAGTTAGTAGCTTTCGTTGCCTGAACCCTTTCTGAAAGTTTCATCAAATCCGACATAGTAGAAATTACCTACCATTAAATTATTTTTTGATTATATACCACATTACAGTAAATTTACTTTCTTCTATACTAATGGTTTCCAAATATTCACTGACACTGCATTTGCAGCTATTTTTCCTTAGAAATCTTTTTTTTATTTGAACTTCATCTTTCTTCTTCCATTTTTACTCCAGAAATCACTCCAGTTCAGATTGCTGGAGATTTTAAACAGACATTGTGGATGTCATAATATGTAATATATTATGATCTATAATTACTTCGCGTGTAGAAGTCATTAGAATAATTTCACCATCATAGCTGTCCATCGATTTTTAATGATTTATAATTATATTATATACTTCTTTGCAAGGATTATTCAGTATTATTTTTGTTGGGTACCATCCCATGTGGGAATAAGTGTAAATAAGCATATTCTCAAGGCCGTAAAACCGACTTCATTTTTTACTTTTTCATATGCCAAGTATATAAAGTATTTTAAGTGATAAAAAATTCGATCTCGGGGTTTTGATGAATCGCAATATTTTAAACTTCTCGAGTCTTAAAAACACATCTTTTTGAAAGTAAGCCTTTTAGCCTGTCGTCAATATCTATAAATGTGAACACGGTAACTCCACAATGAAACAATACATGAAATTTGGTATGTAAACAAAATAATTGTAGATCAGTAGTTAAAATTCTTTTCTCTACTTTCATAGAATATGATTGACCAAATATAATCAAATTCAAGGTATTAGACTGAAGGAAAAATAGTGAAAGTAATAAACAAATATATTATTTATGCTTCTTAATCTCATCCGGGTTTGGTTCTTTTTTAAATTTTTTTAATAATTAAAAACTTTATGGCTCCTTAATATTTCAAATTTATTTCATTTTATTTATTTAATTATTTATTGGAATTTATCCAATACTTTCCCATCCCAGCTTGCATCCCATATGTTCCTAGCCTTGATCACTTCTCGATATTCGTGTGACTTCCTTAAATCATTTTCCCTCCTGGCAGAATCTATATATATAATTCTCTTACGTGGCGACAAAAAAAAGGTCGAATTTCTTAATCGCCGTTTGGCAACAGCTCGCAAGTTTGATTTGTTTACATCCGCGGAAAGTCCGAAGCCGCTTCGTGTGATCACGTTTATTGAAAACTATTTTTAGTAGTTGGAAATTTGTAAAAATAATGAATTTAAATCGTGCTGTCGAATATATTATCCGAAATGAACAAAAGCGAACTGAACGGGAGTCCACATAATATGCAACAGAATTACCAAGATGCAATGGCTATGGTACGCAAGTTTGGTAAACCAGATCTCTTTCTGACCTTTACTTGCAACCCATCTTGGTTTGAAGTTTTAAATTGCATGGAGGGAGTACAACGTCCTGAAGACCGAGCTGATATTATTATACGTGTATTTAATATGAAATTAAAAGAACTTTTAGAAGATATTTGCAAGCATGGAATATTTGGAACAGTTTTGACCTATATTTATGTTATTGAGTTCCAAAAGCGAGGTTTGCCTCATGCCCACATTCTTCTAACATTAGATTTAGAAAGCAAAATTCGCACTAAAGATGACATTGACAAGTTTGTGAGTGCAGAACTTCCAGATCCTTGCACTGATCTTAGACTCTTCCAAATTGTGACAAAATGCATGGTACATGGCCCATGTGGAACTATAAATATAAATTCTCCATGCATGAGAGATGGACAGTGCTGCAAAAGTTTTCCGAAACAATTCAAGGATGATACAGAGGAAAATGTTAATGGATACCCTATTTATCGCAGAAGAGTCACTGAACCTGTCCAAGAAGGGAAATATTCCATCGATAACAGATGGGTTGTCCCATATAATCCTTGGTTGCTTAAAAAATTTAATGCACATATTAATGTTGAAGTTTGTGCCTCAATTAAAAGTGTCAAATACTTATATAAATATGTATACAAAGGACATGATGCAGCCTCGGTCAAAATACAAAAAGAAGGTACTCTGGATCATGATGAAATTTTAAGTTTTGTTGAAGGTAGGTATGTTAGTACACCTGAAGCCATGTGGCGTTTAAATGAATTTAATTTGTCGCATAAATCCCATACTGTAGTGCGCTTAGCTGTGCATTTACCACAGCAACAGCCGATTGTGTACCAAGACGGTCAAGAAGCCCAAGCAACTGAACGAGCTGCTTTAAGAAAAACAACACTAACATCATGGTTTGAACTAAACAAAAATGATCCTTCAGCTCACAACATTTCTTACTCAGATATTCCACAATATTATATGTTTGATAAGAGTACCACAAATTGGAAGAAGCGACAACGTGGTGGACAAAATGTTATTGGGAGACTGCCAGTAGTTAGTATACTGGATACTGAGAGGTACTATTTGCGGATGCTACTACTGCGCAAGTCTGGGGCCATTAGTTTTGATGATATTTTGACCGTAAATGGATTAAGATGCATTACATTTCAACAAGCATGTCAGGAGTATGGACTTCTTCGAGGTGACCAGCAGTGGCATGATGCTTTGAATGACGCTGCACAATTTCAATCTCCGAGACAGTTGCGCATGCTGTTCGCAATGATTTGTGGCTTTGGAGAAGTGGAGGATGTTCCAGATTTATGGGTGCAACATCAAGTTTCACTTTGTGAGGACTTTGTGCATCGTTATTCTGAGCAGACTGGACCTCACTATGCACTTGCAGATATTGAGGAACTGCTTACATCCTACAATTTAAGTCTCCAAAAACTGCATCTACCAACTGTAGATTTGCCTGCAAGTGTTTTGGAGAGAGTGAACTTTGATGTTGTGGAAGAGCAGGCTAAAGCTAATAGTTATACTATGCAGTTAAATAGTGAACAGCGGAATGTTGTGGAAATCTTATTAAGTGCAGTGTGCAACAACGCTGCAGATACACCCAAGTGTTATTTTTTAGATGGTCCTGCTGGGACAGGAAAAACTTTTGTTTATTCAACTTTGCTTCACACAATACGTGGTAGAGGTGATGATGTTATTCCTGTTGCATCTACATGTATTTCTGCAACTCTATCAATAAGGGGGAGAACAGCCCATTCTGTTTTTAAAATTCCAATTGATTTAAATGCAACATCTACTTGCAATTTGAAGCCTAATACGAAAGAAGCTGACATGTAACTGAAAACAAGATTAATTGTGTGGGATGAAGCACGCATGACACATGTTCATGCTTTCTTAGCTGTTGATAGACTTTTACAAGATCTCACAAAATGTAAAGAACCGTTTGGGGGCAAAGTCATTCTACTGGGTGGAGATTTTCGCCAAGTTCTTCCAGTAATTTTAAGAGGTTCAAGAACATTAACTGTTGCCAGCTCCTTGAAAAAAACACGCTCTTTGGTTGAAATTTCATAAGTTATATCTGACAAAAAATATGTGTGCCCTTGAATCTGAAAGGGATTTTGGTGCTTGGTTGTTGGACATTGGAGAGAAAAAAAGTGGCTCAACGATTCAGTTGCCTTTGCAGTGCTACCCTTCAATACAAGACCCTATACATCAATTGTACAGTGACATAGATTTTTCCAGTGTGACCCCACAGGAGCTTAAAGATCGAGCTGTCCTTACTGTTAATAATGAGCGATCCATGGAAATCAACAATAAAGTGTTGGAATTTATGCCGGGAAATGAAACTGTTTATAAAGCAGTTGATATGATCATGAGTGAAGATCCTCAAGATCAATTGACATTTCCTGAAGAATTTTTAAATTCTTTGACACCAACTGGTTTGCCTCCATATGAGTTAAAGTTGAAAATAGGTTGCATTATAATGCTGTTGAGAAGTTTAGCTCCCTCTAAAGGATTATGCAATGGTACACGCCTAATTATCACAAAATTGCAGCAAAACATTATTCAGGCAAAATCCATTGATGGTGCAGAGACGTTTCTCATTCCCCGAATCCCTTTGATTCCA
This sequence comes from Araneus ventricosus, assembly GCA_013235015.1. NCBI lineage: Eukaryota > Metazoa > Arthropoda > Arachnida > Araneae > Araneidae > Araneus > Araneus ventricosus. The sequence continues at coordinate 20,001 of BGPR01006160.1, read as the reverse complement.
TCTCAGACTAACATGCCTTTCAAATTTAAACGTATGCAATTTCCCATTCGTTTAGCCTTTTCCATGACAATTAATAAGTCGCAAGGCCAAACTTTTGAAAAGATATGTTTGGTGCTCAATGAGCCGGTTTTTAGTCATGGACAACTCTATGTTGGCTTATCATGAGCACGATCTTTTGAATTTGTTTCTGTGGTAGCTCCAAAATGTGAAATATTTAACTGTGTTTATGAGGAAGTTTTCTGTGATTGATTGTCAAGTGTATTTTTTTGCATTACATTTTTAATTTGTTTCAATGTTGTATATTATTTTATATCTGAGTGGATTGAATATGTATATACCAGCTTTCGTACAATTTATGTTTTCGTAGAGCACGATCTTTTGAATCTGTTTCTGTGATAGCTCCAAAATGTGAAATATTTAATTGTGTTTATGGGGGAGGTTCCTGATGCTTTCACTATATAAAAAACGGCCCTTTTCAGGGCCCAAAAATTTTATTCCTTCGTTATTAAGGTGAAAGCATTAAAAGGAAATCAGCTTTACTTTGTAAGTTTTATTTGAAGACAAATATCTTTTTTGAGGCTAAAAAATTTTATTCTGTGCTGATTTAAGTTAAAGCATCAGAAGCAAAATAAAGCTGATTCATATATATATATATATATGAAGATTTTAGAATAACTTCTAGGACACACAGTGTCTTCATTATAGCGAGCGAAGCGAACAGGGTTTGCGTAGCAAACCTGGGAGGATTGCAACGCAATCCTTCTGGGGGGTTGGCGAGCTTTAGCAAGCAGGGGGCAGAGCACCGTAGTGGATCTATATTGGAGAAGGATACTTAAGGAATGATAATGATGCTCTTAAGTTCAGAACATACAAAATTTTCAAATCACAAATTGCATACCTCACATTAGCAACCGAAACACATAGATCAATGTTGCAAGAAATCTGTAAATCTGTCACAAAAACAGAGAAATCTACAATTTAGGTTCTTCCGTTATTTGTAGATAATTCATCCAATTACTGTTAGCTAGCTCAGTAGAAAACAAAATAAAACTACTAGCCTACTGGCGAGCACAGCAGAGTAAATTCACTCAGCAGAGCCACTCTTAAGTTCAGAGCACACAAAATTCTCAAATCATAAATTGCATACCTCACATTAGCAACCAAAACACATAGTTCCATATTGCAAGAAATCTGTCACAAAAACAGAGGAAATCTGCAATTTAAGTTCTTCCCGTTATTTGTAGATAATTCATCAAACTACTGTTAGCTACCTCAGTAGAAAACAAAATAAAACTACTAGCCTACTAGAGCACAACAGCAAGGAAATATTGTCTTCCATAAGTTGTTTTGATACCCGAAAGCAATATTTTCTTGATCCAGCTGTGAGCTTTCACCCACACCCTCACCTACGCCTGCATTCTTTTTAAGAATCCCCTCAAAAGAGCATCCATAAATGTTCAAATATCGCTTTGGAATGGTTCATCAAAGCGCGCACAAACATAATCGATTGCTCTTCGCAATTATTAGCATCCATCTTAATGTATTATTCATGTAATGTTAGAATTAATGCTCTTTTGTGTCACAAGGTTGTTTTCCCGCCCCAAATCCAGCAAATGCTTTGTTTATTGCACATGTTCTGGATCTTTTGAAGTCGACCATTGCGTCCGATTGTTTTACATCCTTAACATCATTCGTGATCTGCCGACGAACTGTGTCGTTTAGTGTAGTTTTTTGTGCTTTTCTTTTCGCTTCGCTTTAGCAAGGGAATAAAATTTAAATTAATCCTATTCTACTGGTTGTACCATTAAGACGGCTTGGATATGAAAGAAGTGAGATGGATTATTATGTTTGAAATTTTTATTTTTGTCAAACTCTTGTGGTAATTGTGATGAATTGCTCTCACTTCAGAATTTCGAGCTGTATTTTATTTGCATGGACCAGTATGCTTTAAAAAAATTTCCTCTATTCGCGTATTACGTCATAATCAAGAAATGACTTCCTGGTTGCAGACAAAGAAAAAAACCCATAAAGGATATATAATTAAGCAATAGGACTATAATGAACGAATATTTACTAAATTCTTTTGCTAATGTACCATTATTTATTAATTGATAAGCAATCGTTTACTTGGAAACGATAGATGTCAGTTTCTGATTTGTACCAAAAGCTAATGTGAAATTTATGTAAAGTTATCGACATTTTGTGAAGAAATCAGGGGTGTAGTAGAGCTGGAACGCTGTTCCGGTACTGCTTTTTTCCACGAGAAATAAATAAGAAAAAATTGTGAAAATGTCCTTAAAACAGCGCGATTTTTGTCACCCAGGTTAGAGTATTCCGGCACTGCTTATTTTGCGACTACACCACTGGGAGAAATGCAGTCATTCCAGATAAAATCCTTCCATTAAATGCCTTTTTATTGTAAATTTGGTACGGTATTTAAAGATAACTATAAGCTATTGTATTTAAGTTTTCAGATAAGAATTTAGCTAACCATGGCCATTTTGTATTATTGGGCGCGAAGTAGAGCGCATCAACCATGGATGGCTAATCGCAGAAAGAGAGCTTCAACTAGTAACGGAACTTTTTATAGCTTCTAAACGGGAAATTCTTTTATCTTGGAATAGAATTAGAGGACATCGTCGATTCAGCATTTTTGTAAAGGCTCGAGAAATTCGTGAAAGTTACTGTAGTTTAACTTTAAAAGACGCCATTGAAATATAAGATTTGTTAGATAGATATATTAATAATGTGTTGAAAACAGTTGATTTAACGTCAAATGCATGCTTCTTCCCTAAAGGAAGAAACTGCTTTTATACTTTCTCGTAAATGAAGTAGAAAGTATTGTAACCGTTAAAAAATTCGACCTCGAGATCTTAATGAATCTCCACGTATCAGAAAAACACATTTTTAGAATTATGTCCGCCTGTCTGTGAATACGAAAACTGTTTCAGCTAGATGGATGAAATTTAATATGTGGCCTTCACCAAATTGTGGATTGCTATCAAATTTTGTACGTAACCCATCAACGGGAAGTCTGTTTGTCTGTCAATCCGTGTGGTCCCATGTCCATTCAACTGGTACGGCAACTATAATGATTGCAAGAACAGGGACATGGGACGGCGTTCGTGTGCATTTGAACACGATAACTAAGCCGAGGAAGGAGCTAGATGGACAGAATTTGGTACACAGTTTTATTGACAGAATTGTAGTTCTGCATTTCACTTTGGACCAAATCCGTCACCAGCTTTGCCATTTGTTGGTCTGTCTTCTGGTATGCATGTGAGCTCGATAATTCAAAAACTCAAAGAAGTGGATAAATGAAATTTGGAATGAGATCATCTAACCGTAATTGTAGATGGGTATCAATCGGTCGAAAAGAAGGCTTCCATAATGCATACTTAATTTTTTTTTCATCATCCTACGAAACAGTGGCGTAGCGACCGGGTGGGTAAGGATGGGTATAGATGCCCCGGGCGCCAAATTCAGGGGGCGCTATGGAGTACATTACTGTGTTTATGCCATTTTTAAAGCATTACTATGTTTATGCCATTTTTTAGAGAATTACTGCGTTTATTCCATTTTTAAAAGCAAAACATAATGAGGGGGCGTAAAAATAACACCATGCCCGGGATCCATTTATGCTTTCTAAGCAAATGACGACTGAGGTAAGAAAAATCATATTATTCCCTGTGCGCCACTTACTCTTGCTACGACGCTGGCCATTTTGACAAAACGTTAATGCATTTAATAGGTCGAATACGAAGACGGGTCTAAAAATACCATGCCGCGGGCGCCGTTTACACAGACTAAGCAACTGATGATGACGGGGGTGGGTGAAAAAATCATAATATGACCCAGGCGCCACTTACCCTCGCTACGCCACTGCTAGGAACCACAAAACTCATTATATTTTGTCAGGATATGCGAAAGTTGGATGGGGATGGGGGTTACTCCCGCTTTAGTAGTCACTCTTACGTCTTGGCTTGGTATCCGATACCGAAGGCAATAAAATTCTGAGTACTTGTGGATATCCCGGTCTTGTCCGAGGCCCGCAATTGTCATGCGAGGGTATAACACCATTATTAGGGAGTATGCGAGAAAGTCTAGGAAGATCACTCCCGCTAGTTTCTCTTTCTATGATGCCTCGATCTCTTTTTTCTGATGCCCTTGATTCAAATAATGATTTGTTAGAGTTATCCTCCTACTAAAACAGAACATTAATTTTCTCGTATGCTTGTTTCAATTGTTAAAGGTGTTTTTTTAAAAATTCAATGGAGATATGCCAGTGAAAGTGAATTTTTCAACTCCGTTATGTTTGTTTAAAGAATAACTTAATCCTGAAGTAAGACCATGTTTCAGACGCTCTCCATATTTTGCTTCGTGGGTACGAAGAAAAGGATACTTTGTGGAAGCAATTGTAGATACATTCGCTGTTATATTTTCACGCTTTAAATAAACATTTTTCGTCTCCTATTGTCTCTTATGCAATTCATTCAGAAAGGGGCAGTTTTTGTTCGCCTTTGTTTGAACACGCATCTGAGAACATAAATATGTATGTACAAGTAAAGAAATCGAATACACAGCGTGGTAAAATCACGAAATAAAAAATAAAACAACACAACCGGAGAATGAAAATTTAAATAATATCAAATTAGAAAGTCTACGATTAATCTTTATTAAATCGCAGGAAATTTAATAAATTATTCGTATTAATTGTTCAAATTTTAGGCGCTTAATGCAAGTCAGAATATTGTTCGTGTGAATGTAAGAGTTGGAGATTGAAATGAGCTTGTTATCTGTATGCTCAAATTCCATCTGAATGCTCTCTTTCTTAATAGCGTCCTGTTTATTACAAACTTACAAATAATGATGTATTCATGCAAAATATTTCTTATACACCTTTCTCGTTCCCCCAAATCTCTCAAATAGGGAATTATACAAACCCCCTGGTAATAGACGACAGTATTAAGCGAGTATCTTGTACACTCTCGCATATTATTTTATTATCACACATTCTTAATTATGTTTTCAGTTCATATGTGTGTTCACTTTAAGGGCACAGTGGACTAAGCTCGCAAGGGTGCAGTATAAATTATGGACTTAGAATTATAAATTATTGTATGCATGCGCATTGGAATGTAATTATATTAAATGTCTTTAAAATACATTTTAATATAAAGATATTTTTTAAAAGTAGAGAATTTAAAATTTATTAAATCCTCGATACTTTCTGCTTTTATAGAAACTAGTGCTAAAAGCTCCAAGAGCGAGACAAATGACTAATACCCAGCGTCGGAAACTAGTTTCAGTTTTTATTTATGTTAACGTCCCGTTTCGCAAGAAGGCAATTCAAAGATGGAGAACATAATTTTTAGCTGTTGTCAGATGACGAGGTTGACGCCTGAGGCTCTGCTCTAGATTTCAGCCCCACACCAGCGGGAGGACGTTCGGGGCTTGAGATTTAATGCGCAGAAAGTCCGAACACACGACGGATCATTCATGAAATTCGGTCTAAACTGGAAAGCCGAGGACTTGCCCGAAAGTAATTTATGAAGATTCAATGCAAAAACGAAGAAAACTGTATTTCCCATATTTTGCTGACATTTTATTTATTTATGTAGAAAAACTATTCATCTCGGCCGAAGACAACAAAAATTATGTAGAAAAACTCAATTACGGCCTGAGCCGCCATGAATTAGGTAGAAATAGTAGTTACAGGGGAATAATCCCAAACCCGCTTACAGGTGAAAGTGCTTCATCTAAGGAACACTTTAGGGGTAAATGCACCAAAGATAAAGAAGGAGAAACAGTAAATCAAACTAAAGTATTTATTATTAGAACATAATATGAAATGAGAAAAGTATTTACACAGGTATTACTTACATTTTAGACAAGAGGGATTTAGGGTTTGTTACTTACTTAAGATATCAACTTACACCTCGTTAGAAGGTTAGTTAGTTACAGCCATCGCCCATCACCGCCGTGCTACCAGGGAAAAAAACCCTTAGCTGCCTATGATCACCAATCCTACCGCATGACCGTTCTTCTTGATTTCAAAAAGTCATCCTCCAGGATGCAAACACTACACTCAGAAACACCCACGCATCACGTGATTAGCACCGAGAGACCGCGTGATCGTTATCTTCCGATGTCTTTCCGCTGACACAACAATTATTCAAATGAGCTTGGTCGGAAAGTGAGAAAATATTATTAGGAAGGAATTAAACTTACGCTTTTAAGCTAGACTAGGAAAATTCAATTCCTACATTTATTTGTTTATTTTTCGAATTGATTCGAACATCTTGTCAGTTGTTTTTGAGAGAACAGAGATTCAAGATCTTTGGACTTCATTTCTATTGGATTCCAAAATTAAATTAGCGCAGCACATTTGACACGTGCAACACGTGAACATGAATTGGTCCCATTTTGCAATTGCTCCCATAACAATCACAAACTAGAGATGGAAAAACCCTTGGAAATGTATCAAAAGCAAACACTTCCTTTTACAACCGAGATATGTAATACTTTTTTCGGGGCCAGATTTCCCATAGGTCTAACCTTGGCCATGCCTAGGGCGCAACAATCGGAAGGCGCAAATATAAAAGAAATTACAATAAAATATTTACAAATTATAGTAATATTTTGTAAAGACAACAAAAAATATCGTTTTTAAGCGCATCCAAACACATTAAATAAGCCGGCGGTACATTTGCATTACCTATCTCTATACTTGCGGTGAGTGCATCTAGAAGTACAAAGAATTAAGTTTTTTTGGCCTAGGGCGTAGAAATGTATAATGCCTTGACTTTCTTATATTCTAAACACCCTGAAATTGACTGACACCAGTGAAACTCTGGAAAAGTGCTAATCCTTCAAAGTAAGGAAAACAAAATTCTTCAAAGAAATACGCCACTGAAATAAGAAACAAATTGTCATTGCAAATTTTTAAAAAGATCATATTACTATACTAAGGGGAATGAGATCATTCTTTCCGTAGTTGTATGTGGAGATGATCCCCTCCTTTGCCCGCCATTTTGTTTCCAAGACAGCTGTGTATTTATTAGAAGCGTCAGTCGATGAAATTTATAAGGGGGTGGCGGAGGGATGGACTAGGTGGGTTGAGGACATTGGAGAGATGAACGGGAGTGTTTAGTCTTTCATCTTCGAAGGTCAGATCGGGAGGCGAAAGGGGCCGCTTTCGAATCGGAGTGAAAAAGCAGAATTTTTCTTCTCTTCACCAAATATGGAAATAAAACGGATGTTTTATGATAAACACATCCGATTTGAGGTGACAAATCAAAGTCGAATCTGGAACATTTCGTAACAAGTGAGCAACAGGGATAGTGTTCCTTTTAAAAAGACAGGGATTTAATTGTGGCTGAATTCTTCGTATAAATAAAGCGTGCTAAATGTAAATCTATTCAAATAAAAGGAGGACTAGATGTGCCAGATTAGCCTGAATAATACCAACATTTGACTCTTCGTCTCGGATTGAAAAAAAATATCTCTTATTAGTCCTGAATTTCAGTTAAATGACTCGGATTGTCCTTTTTTTCACTCGTTAGTAAATAGTTCATTATTAAAAAAAAGAACTAGATGTAATATTTAAAAATCAGCTTTCAAACATTTATTCTTCCTAGTCTTTATTTTGAAATTAAAGTAAAATAACGATTAATGAAGTTTATCACTCATGAGATGGGGTCTCCATTTAGACACATTTAACCAAGACATCAAATCTCAAAAATAAATAAGAAAGTTATAATCATAAATTAATCATAGCTAAAAGAAAAAAGAAATTATAAAATACTTCAAAAATTATAATAAAATCTAGTAAACCAAGTTAATTTTGCTTAATTTTTTTCTTTCAGAAGAGTTTTAGATTTTGAAAGGAAAATAACCAGGCAGGGTTTTTGCCACTGTAATTTTTTTTTCTGCATCTGCACTTGAGATTGCGAGCCTGGAATTAAGCCATGTATTATTCACCGATTTCATATTTAAATAATATTTCAACAAGGTCTATGCAAAGCTTTAGTAAAATTCTAGAAAATGAATTTAGTATTCTTTCTAAAATGGCTTCTTCTCAAAACAAATGTAACAACTGTCTCGTTATTGTCTACTGCCACGGCTTCGCCCGGTATGATCCATCCACCGTAAAATTTTTGGTCATTTTAACACAAGAAAATATTGTCAAAATTTTTTAAGTGAAACCGCTTTTATTATTGCACTAAATTTTTTAAAAATAATTATTTAATAAAAATTTGAAAGTCAAAATACTGTCTTACGGTTTTACAGTTGTAAAGGCGTGAGACGCTGTAAGAAATATTCTAAGTAAATAGGAAATTTAATCATATTTATAAAATATTTTATTTTTTGGACCTTCGGTCAGGCGCTATACAAATGCTAACACGGTCGGACGCAACTCATCTATGAGATTAAAAGATAAATTTTTGTCTAGCATTAAGGAAAAGCTTATCAAACTCAACTATTCTGTCATACAAAGTTATATTTGTGTTTTTAAATAACTTTTTTGTATTTCCCTGCAATTCCAACTAACAAAATGTTCAGGACTTCAGGAGGGAGTTGACGTTAGTTTTCTCCTTAAACTTCCCTAGCAATGACAAGTTGTCGTTGACAGCCTGAAATAATTCGACATTTTTGAAACAATATATTGGAAATAACGATCAATATCATTGAATTAGAAGCTGCGACACAGTTATACGAACTTATGCAGATATATATAAAGAAATGTTGAGGAAAAGTTCGGAAATCAGATATAAAAACGTAATCAGGCGCAACTCATCTACCAGATTAATGTACCCCTCACGTACATTGAAAGAGCAGTAGAGAAAAATACCACTATGCACTTGTATGAGTGGTAGGGAGCCATGAAGCTACTAGAGGCTCCACACCTTTCTCGGTAAAACCCGCACTTAGGCACAAAATAATATGGCTGCTTCATCTCACAGATTAGATGCACCCGACGCAAGATTAATAAATGCTTAAGACTTTCTCTCTTATGACATACAATGTAGATTAATTTCAATATCGCATTTTTTTGCACCTCTCATTTCTACGATTTTTGTTTTCACCTCAAGATTTTCGATATTAATAACTGGTTTAGGCTTAAAGTATTTCATATATCATTGTTATACAGTGGAACCTCGCTTAACGAGCATAATTTCTTCCATGATCTTACTCGTAATGCGAAACTCTCATTAAGCGGAACAATTTTTTCCAATATAAATTAATGTAAAAACGATAATGTGTTCCATGCCGAAAAAAATACTCAACAAATTTTATGAATAACCTTTATTTAAAGAAAATTCTATATATCATTGTTAAGGAGCTTGCGTCATAAATCGCATTCTATCGCGGAATAAATCAACCTGGAATGCGAATTCGATTTGCAGAAAAAAATGAAATAATTAGTTTATTATTTATGATAATATCACATCCTTTTTTCACTAGAAAGCTGTCTGGAGACGCTTCAAAGTTTGAAGATAATGCGGTACAGTATTAAACCGCCTTATTAGGGTGATGTTTCTCAATGCACGATGCAACAGTTCATAATACTTTCAGCATTTCTCTTATTGCGCCGGAAGATTGTTGCTTTGCTGTTACCTCCTCCTCGTTTGACAAGCTCTCCTCCACAACTTCTTGCTGTGAAATACAATGAAACTCTGTAAGCTCTTCGTTGGTCAGCCCTTGGCTGTGGTCTTCCACAAGCTCATCAATATCATTATCCACCTCCAGTCCCATGATCTTGGCCAAAGACGCAATCTCGTTGACTATAGGTTCCACAGGGTATTGTCTCAGACTCATCAATGTCACATTCGATAACCCTTTACGGCCAAAGCTTCTTCTAGGAAGAAGTGAAGGTCTCTTGATGACCCCTTCCCACGTATTTTCGATCATCATGAGGCAGGCAACGATGGGGAAGTGATGTTTACACAACTCTCTGAGAGTAAAACTGAGCTCTTTATGGTCTCATGATAGCTCATTGATCGCTTCCATAATATGTCTAAACACAAGTTTAGAAAAATGTGTGATCACAAGCGACACTAAGATGATAGCGGAACGAGTGCTAAAAACGGACTGATGTAGCAGGCGCACAATCCGGGACTTTCCCTCTCCTCGTCACTCTTTATGCGAAATGTCGCTCGCCATTTTTTAAAAATTTGTTTTGCCAGTTATGCGAATTACTCGTTAAGCGAGCTTACACTGTACTAATTTTTAAATCTTGTAATCAAATTTTTCTGAAATACACTACCAGTGATGCATCTTCTATATAATATAAATTCAATTAAAATTAGTCGATTACTTGATGATTAAATTTTGAAGATAATAAGATATTGAAATGCCATCAGAGACACACAACTGATCAAAATTTCAGAGTTCCTGGAAAGCAGGAAACGAGTGGGGAAGAAACGATTGCAGAGTTCCATTTTCATAGACGTGAAATTTACTGATATGAAAGAATTATACTAAATAAAAGCACCGAGAAATCATATTGTAACAATTGTTCGACTGAGATATAGTCAAATTGACAAAAATAAGGCGTTTTATTATTATGAAAGTTAAGAAAAAGACGTCCAAATACATATGGAAACATCTGTAATCTATGCTTATTATTAGGAATATAATACCACATTATTATCTTCTCAAAACACGTGTAACGACAGTCATCCTATTATGTAATGTCACGGCCTTCCAGGTATGAACCATCCACCGTGAAATTCTTCAGTCATCTTTTAACACACGATTTAACAGCTAAAATGCAATTTCCACTGAGAAAATCTGGAGATAATCTGTTTCACTTAGCGCTACTGTAGCGCAGTGGCACAGAACAGAAATCAGAATTTGGTGAAGGGTTTCTTTCAAATACCTGCCTCATGACGATCATTTTCTTAGTGAGAAGATCTCAAGGTGGAACGTGATGTTATCTCAGAGTGATAAGTATAAGCAATTGGTAAATGAGGTTTGAAACAAGACTATATAATTGGTATTTTAGGTCGGAAGCTTCTTTAAAAAAGCGTGATTTAAAGTCAACTTTGAAAATTAAAGAAACGGATTCAATTCTTGTCCATAAACGCAATATGACGCAATTTTCAATTTTAAAACCAATCCATAAAACGGTAGTTGGTGCGTCCAGTTTAGTTATACAGAAGTTATTATTTAGAAGTTATTTAGTTATACACAAATGAAGTGACACATTTCAAAAATTAATAAAAAAAACCTAAAAATGTTGGAATTGCGAATTTTTTTAAAAATGAAAGCTCATCTCAAAAACTTTTTTTTCAGGTAGGTAAAATGACATTTGGGTGGTATAAGGCAGGGGTTCCCAACCTTTATTACCTCGCGTACGCCTTGATTAAACTTTATATTTTCAAATACCCCGTTTTTAATATCCTCCCCTCCCCCACCAACCATCCGTCTATGCAAAAAAGTTTTTAACGATAATGTTAGACTTTTGATAAAGCTTAAGAGTCAAATGACTCGAATAAATAACATTTTGCTGGACTTATTTTTATTTTAAATTTTATTGCATTTTTCAATAGTATTAGTTCAACGCCAAAACAAATGAAATCAGTATTGTAATAATTTCGCATTAACTTGTAAAGATGGCTAAAAATTACACTCTGCAAATCAACTTTTGAATTGGTGTAGTTATTAAATAGCAAGTATTAACTTGGGGAAACAAAATTCGGTATTTTTGTATTCCTTATGTTTTCTTGTTTCCGATATTACCAATTTTGTTTTCGCGTACCCCCACTAGTCCCTCGCGTATTCCCAGGGGTACGCGTACCACAGTTTGCGAATCGCTGGTCCAGATGGTCGTAAATTATTGGAAATAAAAAATTTGTTTAGAGCCATTATCTGAGAAAATTTTAAAACTGAAAGAAAAATAAAAGCATGTATTTGTAGGGATTTTTAATCTCTTTAATTTGTCAATTCACATGTAGTGTGAAAACTGAAGAGTTTTTGTAATATTCCAGAAAAACTTAAAAAAAAAAAAAAAACAGTAAACACGCATCGTCTTCTGCTGATCGGTAGCCATTGTGTACGGAATTTTCTGGCTGTAACAAATTTAGAACGGCGTAACGCCGCGTTACCTATCTGGAAAAAAACTTTTTGAGATGCGCTCTTATTTTTAAAAAAAACCGTAGTTCCAACATTTTTAGTTTTTTTTATTATTATTAATTTTTGAAATGTGTCACTTCATTTGTGTACACCGTGCATTAGCATTCCGTTTTAGAAGCAACATGACAGCTTTTTTTTATGTACTTCATATTTTTGAAACCGTAGTCAGATGACGAGGACGATACTTGTGAGCTGGCACTCCATTCTCCTAACTTCTGCACCACAGTAGCGGGAGGACTAAGCATATTAACATTAGGCTGTTTGTCACAGATTAAAAAATTGTCCAGGATTTGTCCTGGATGTGAATTAAATGTCCTCGAAAGTCCCAAATTTAGCTTATAAATAGATGAGTTATATAGTGAAAAAATGAGTTACATTTAATTTTTTAAAAATATCAGATAATAAAGCTAATTTTAAATAAAAGTTCAGTAAAAATGAATTCGCCTTCCCAACATTTGCGTCCTGGATTAGTTAGTATATGCTTCATTTTTTACTGTTTTACCGGGTTTGAAAAAATGTTCTGAGTTTGAATTAAAAGTCCTTGAAATTTGCTTTCTTTCTTTTTAGTAAATAATTCATATAAAAAAAAGAAGATGAACTAAATTTAAATTTTAAAATAGCTTTAAAAATGAGCTTCTAAAGAACTTTCCTTCCGAACTTTTACTCTACTTAGAAAAAGCTCAGTGTGATCTATGTGAATGAATCAGCCTGTTGAAAAAATAGTCGAAGTTATAATAAATTATATTATTTATGTTTTTAAATCTATTCCTGCTTTAATTTTTAAACAATATTTTGATAATTTTACTTATTTATTTATTTATATATGTTATGGATTTTGCCCAATATCCGGTCCACCTAGCCAACATTCCGAATTGAAGTTCAGAAAATCTGGTCACAATATTATAACCAGCAATCATACGAGTTTAAGGTTCACATAAATAAAATGCCGCTAATACAAATCCAGTTTAATTTATGACTATTCCCTGAATTCTTCTGCATGGCTGATTCAGATAATTCTTTGTGTTTTTTAAGTGCATCATCATGAACCGCGTCACTTGAAAGTTCGCCTTGTAAAGTGTCGAGATCATTGAACAGCGCAGAATGCGATCAATAAGCGTTTCTCAAAAACCCGGCTCTGATTCCTGGGAATACCGAAAAGCAAGGTCTCTGTTCTGTCACTTTCTTTTTCGGGTGTCACGTGATTCCGAAACAAAACAGATCGCACAATCACGCACTGTTCTGCAAGGGCTATCGTTGGTCATCGATTGCGAAAAATATATTATTTTTTTTCTTTTCTGGAGGAATTTCCATTGCAACCATGGTAACCTGTCTATTTTGTATAATGCCACTTCCTGATCAAGTGATTTCATGGCTACCGCGCTTGAGTGTTTATGATTGTTAAGAAGGAATTGAAAGAAAGTGTTTAGTAGAGAATTGGATTATTTTCCATGAATCATTTGATATAATTCTGTAGTATAGAAATTTTGTATAGTGTTATTTTCTAACCAAGTTTTTTCACAGTCATTTATTTCCGTTATTATTTTTAATGTATCGCTATTTCTTAAGTTATTACTTTCTCGTATACGAAATATACACAGAGAAAGTAGTGTAATCGTCAAAAAATTCGAACTCGAGATTTTGACGAATCGTTTTAGACCTCTCTGAGTCCGAAAAACACATTTTGGAATTATGTCTGTCTATGTGTCTGTGAACACGATAACTCGAAAACTACTAGAGCTACGGGGATAAAATTTGGTATGTGATCTTGACACATAATTTGTAGGTTTCTAACAAATTTTGGACAAAATCCGTCTAAGGGAAGTCTATTTTTCTGTCCGCTTTCATGTGAACACTATAACTCAAAAACTTGAATAGCTAAAATTTGGTACACAGTTTTATCATCAGAAATGCTGGTCCGTATAAAAGTTTGGGCCAAATCCGTCAAAGGGTTGACTGTCTGTCGGTTTGTATAATGGCATACTCTTGATCGCAATAACTTCTTAACAAAATTATTTAGATAAATGAAATTTTGTATGTGGCCTTCTAACCTTAATTATAGATTTGTGCCCAATTTTTGAGTCAATCGGTTTAAAAAAAGGCTTTCACACACAATTGGCATTTTCGCTGTCTTCAATATTCTAGGACGTAAAAAAAAAGCCCCGACTGATCTTGGCTCACTGCCAAATTGTACCCACGTTCTTTCGCTGAAGACCTTGACTTTTCGCTTATTTTTTTCTCCACTGCGGTAGGGACGCTTGTTCGTTTTAGTGCCTTTTTGCTTATTTTTTTCTCTACATATGTTAGGGAGTATGCGAGAAAATTTAGGGGAGACCACTCCCGCTGGTTTTTACTTTCTCGTATACGAAGTATACACAGAGAAAGTATTGTAATCGTCAAAAAATTCGAACACGAGATTTTGACGAATCGTTTTAGAAATCTCTGAGTTCGAAAAACACATTTTGGAATTATGTCTGTCGATGCGTCTGTGAACAAGATAACTCGAAAACTATTAGAGCTACGGGGATGAAATTTGGTATGTGGTCTTTAAACATAATTTGTAGGTTTCTGTCAAATTTTGGACAAAACCCGTCTACGGGAAGTCCGTCTGTCTGTCTGCCCACGTTCATGTGAACACTATTACTCAAAAACTTGAATAGCTAGATGGATAAAATTTGGTACCCAGTTTTATCATCATGAATGTAGGTCCGTATAAAATTTTGGGCGAAATTCGTCAAAGAGTTGACTGTCTGTCAGTCTGTATAATCGCATATTTGTAAAAATTATATCTCATAAGCCCTTTGGTAATAAATCTTGGTATCTCGGATGCTAACATTAATTATAGATCTGTGTCCAATTTTCATCTCAATTGGTTAAGAAAGAGGTGTTCAAATTGTATATTCATTTTTTTAACTTTTGAAACGAATCCGTCATCTCCACGCGCATGCGTATTGGAAGCAATCTCTGGGCATGATATTCAGCGACTTCATGGCGAAAGGCTGATGCTCAACGCTTGGCGTTTTTTACTTCCCTTATGGCTCCTTTTTCTACCTTTTGGCGAATTCTGTTCCTGCTCGGATTATTTTATTTCGTTTGTTTTGTTGTTTTCATGTGTCCTGGAGAAACTTGTTTCGTTCTGGGAACAGAGCAGATTCGAAATTTTTATCCGAGCGAGGGTGCGGGGAATTGACACGGTATACGAGAGTTTTTAAGAAGTGAGTATACGAGAAAGTTTAGGGGAGGCTACTCCCGTTGGTTTATAAATGATGCCTACATTGAACTGGATTTTTGACGCTATTGTTTTTCTATAAATCGTTTTATATAAATATGTAAAAAATATACTAATTTTGCATGGTGTTACTTCCTGATCAAGCGATTTCTCAGTTATTAATTTTAATTTATCGCCATTTCTGAATTGAATTTGTATAAATGTTGTCTGCATTGAACAGTGATGAAATTTAACACCACTATAATCCTTGCCTTTTTTTAGTTTCTCCTATACGATGTTGAGACGGAGAAAGTATAATCTTCAAAAAGTTTGACCTGGAGAGTTTAATGAATCTCCACGTTTCATACAGTGGCTACCGGCGCCAAGAGGACCGCCACGAGAAAAACCTTAGACACCAGACATGGCGGGGGCGGTCGTTATGGAAACGGGATATTCCACTGCATTTTGGGGGTGGAGGAAAGGGCTGTATTTCATTTGGCGTAGATAGAACCGGTGGAAGTCCCATTTCTTTTTGTACTTCGGTCGGAAACGAATTCGTCGCCTAACGGAAGTGCGCTTAATTTGCCAAATGTCGCGGTTGATTTTATATCCGAATCCCTCCTTTTTTCGACTCGTCTATTTGGGGCAACCCTGCTCGGGATTTTTCTCTTGGCGGTAGGGCATCAGTTGCCCAGACCGCCAGTTTTAGGGGATGAAGTCAAATATTACTGCGTTTATGCTATTTTTAAAGCAAAATATGATAAGGGAGGCGTAAAAAATAATATCATGCCCCGAGCGCCATTTGCGCTTGTTGAGTCACTGATGACCACCGAGATAAAAAAATTATATTAATCTCCGGGCGCCACTTACTTTCGCTACGCCACTGTCCATGGTGGCAAAATGTCAGTGCTTTTATGCCACATTTTAAAGTCAAATACGATAAGGAAGCTAAAAAATACCATGTCACAGGCGCCTTTTACACAAGTTAAGTCACTGATGATGACGGATAGGGGAGCGAAAAAATCATATTATGACCCGGGCGCCACTTCGCTACGCCACTGGTTTTATACCTCAATGACCAAACCGTTTTTGGAATTTTGTGTGTTTGTGAACACGGTAAATCAAAACTGAAACTAACTGGGCAAATGGAATTTATTCTGTGATCTTATAAACACAAATTGCAGATCTGTATAAAATTTTGGACATCCTAAGGGAAGTCTGTCCATAAATATCTGTCTGTCTGTCTGTCCTTCCTTGTGCAAGTGAGCGCAATAACTCAAAAATCGCAACCAGCTGGATAGATGAAGCTTCGCTTAAGGTTTTATCACTGTAGGTTTGTGTCAAACTTTGAACGAAATGTTGGTCACTGTTGAACGAAATCACTGTTTGTTGGTCTGTTCATTTGTGTGTATTTCAACGTGATAACTCAAAATCACAGCAAGATAAAGGAATGAATTTCAGTATGTGATTTTATTGAAAATTTGTAGTAGACCAATTTTTGGACCAAAGCTGTCAAAGGGATAGATTGTTCGTCTGTACATGTGTATGTGAACACTAAAACTCAAAACCGCAGCGATTTAGATAAATTAAACTTGGTGTATAGTGATGACACTAAAATTTTAGATCACTATTAAATTTTGGACTTAATCCTTTAATAAGGAGTGAGTATCTAAATTGTAGACTCGATTCTCTTCACTATAGGACAAAGTTAATTGTAGCTATATTGTAGAGGTATTTGATAAAGTCGAGGGGAGAAAACTCTCGCCTCTTTATTTTGTCAAGATTTCATAATGCTGGAAAGTATATACGTTTTTCTTTGTATTCAAAGAATATTATGTTTAATAAAGTAAGCAGAAGTTTGCCGAACCAATTGAAAGACAATCCAAAAATCTCACTGAAATTCCATAAACATATTCTAAAAGCTAGTGTACAAACAAAATTTCTATTACTTACATCGTTTAGTATTGCTTTCAGAGCACTTAGGAATGAATATCTACTTTTTTCAAGATATCCGAGTAAGAATTACAGATATTCTGGCTACAAGATTTCCAAACACCACGTTGCGAAAATTGCAACATCTCCTGCAATAGGTCATCTTAATACCAGGTTTCTATACAAAACGGTGTAAAAATCGCAACTGTTCTCTTTTTTCCAAGATTTTATAATATTGGAAATTATTTACTTTTTTGCTATTATTCAAGGAATATTGTATTAAACAAAGCGCAAATTTACCGAATCAACTGAAAGACATTACAAAAATCATTCTGAAATTCCATAAACATATTCTATAGGCTAATACACAAACAAAACTTCTATTGCATATATCGCTTAGTAGTGCTTTCAAAGCACTTATGAATAAAGCTCTACTTTTTACAAGATAATCAAGATAAACAGAGCAGAAATTAGTTAAATAAACTCCAACACATCGCAAAAATCTCCGTGAAAAATCCTCGCAAATATCCTAAAAGCCTCGTTTACATGTATTCCGGGCGAGTGCCTTTTGTTGTCCCTAATAGCCGCTCTCTCCCTTCCGTAAATAAAATGTTTACTTGAGTAGATAGATTTACTGAAGGGCATCCAGCGAATTGGATTTACCCGAAAGAAAAAGAGCGGCCGAGAATATCGATTTCTCGAACCGACTTCTCCAACTTCTTTTCCATTTTGTTGACGGAACCCGAATAAATGACTTACTGGAATTGTTGCTATTGGACGCAGAAGGCCCGATTCTTTGGAATCTTCAGAAAATCGATGCTAGTGCCTTTGATTGGTTAATTGTACACTTTTGTTTAAAAAGAGAGATTTCGGTGCGGTTATGGGACTGTAAACTGTACTTTTTGAGGAATAAAAATAATCTGTTACGGTGTGAGTTGATAATTTAGATTGATTCCCTTGCGGCCGTTAATTTAGTGGATATATCGTCGCTGTTATATCAAAATGTCGCATGCCAAATTTGCCAGAACATTTTGTTGATGAAAGACCTTGCATAGGTTAGCTACGTTTGCTCTCATATTGTTGTATATGATATATGATTGCTATATGTTGTCACAAAATGCCATATGTCGCTAGTGATTCCAGTTGTTACATCAAAATTCCGTATGTTTTGTTCTGTGTGGTTTTTGACTATCGGCATTTTGATATAACGACGACAATATGACATTGATTGTACCTGCAATGTGCTGGTCGCATGGTTTCCGTATTCCATGGAGAATGTAATGCAACTCTCTTACAATGGGGATCCAATAAAACAGTGCAAAAATTGCGACGTCTCTTACAATAGGTCATCCTATTACAACGGTTTCTGCAAAGAACGTTGCAAAAATCACGCAACTTTTCTACAGTAGGAGATCCTAAGAACACAATTTCCGTATAACACTGTGCATAAATTGCAACAACTCTCCTACAAAAGTGGACCTGACAACGTGGTTTTTATATAACACAGAACAACTGTTCACTAATAACAGGGTTTCCATGTAAAACTGTGCAAGAATATCGATTTTATCCTAAACTGTGTTAAAAATAACGACATTCCAGTATAGTTTTGACACAACAAAAAATGATTTGATCTTGTTGTAAGAGATTAGAATGTATGTGTAGTAAATATGACAAGATTATCTTGAAAAGCTATTTTTTTACAGGCCACAGAAAGACAGGATTATAATATATAGTCCATGAAGTAGGGATAAAAAGAGAGAACATAACAGCTTATAGAGACGTTGAATGGTAAATTTATGTAGTATGAACCCATTCACTGCCAATTACGAGATATCTCGTAGTATATTCGTAGAGTCTGGTTATGCTCTAAATGTTGCTGGCAGTGAATGGGTTAAGAAGTGTGGTGGTAGATTCATGTACTTCCAAAATGATAACTTTTTTTATTTATAATTTCAATTTGAAAGACCGAATGAATTGATACGTTGAGACCCACAGCGGACCAACCCACAATTTTTGCTAAACTGAAGTAGGTATTATATTGAAATGGAAAACATATTTTCTTTGAAACCAGAGTGGATCAAAAGAATTTTAGCTTCCCTATACAGGATGGCAGTACTTGTCGAACGGTTCAATTTCAATGTTTCTGAAATATGATGCCTAGCTCAGTTTAGCGAAAATTGTTGGTTGGTCCGCTTTACTTCTGAGGGTTTCAATTTATACTTGGCAGAATGAAAAAAAACCCACCAACAATGAAATGATCTAAAACAAAGGCTCAACTATTGTGTTTAGTTTGCAGAAAATTTAAGAGATCACCAACATATGAAGATATTTTAATCATAAATAATGCGACAAATTCCTTAAAAGATTCTTAAATATAGAATCCTATTGAAGACCAGAAATACTGAGTTCCTTCCAGGCTTTATCATACATTTATAAACATAAAAATCCTGTATATTTCCATGAATTAAATCCATTCTATACAACTTTCTCAATCAGTATATCATGAAAATCAATTTCTTCCGTGGAAGAGGCAAAAATGTCCTGTTTTTTTAGTTGTTTCGTTAGACTTTTTATATTCTCAAGGTATCCACATATCATATGACACTATAAAAAATGTTACCCCATCAGCATGTCTAGACGGTAAATGACTCCCCAAACTTTATTTTTCTAAAGAAACGGGAGTTTTCCTGAAGAGCATCTTCTTTGTCACTGTAAGACTCTTT